>JARFOC010092782.1:0-13356 GCA_031763485.1 Osmoderma eremita | reverse complement strand
AGTATAACGGTGTGGCAACTATGTCGATATTTTACATTGCTAGTAGGATTCAAGCTCTGTTGTGGCCAGCAGTGTATATGTTATCGCTCAAGTTCGTTATATGCCGTTTCTAATTTCATTTAGGAATATTTTTGTAATATATAAAATATACGTACGTATGTTATCCGTCATCGTCGCACATCTAAAGTTATATTTAAGTACTTATGTAGATACCTTCGTTACAGTTCTAGTAATTTCCAGATGCTTGAATTACCCCCCGTATGTAACCTACCATATATCGTGACCTTGTATTGACGGAGTAATAAAATTTAAGAACGAGGCCAGCTCCGTAAATGCGAAGTGTGATACTAAATGCAGTATCCTTGGAACACAGTTCCCAGTCGAATATTTTGAATGGATTCCTTTTCCAAATTTAAAAATTATGTAATGTAATGTAGGTCAATCTGGTATATACAGAGGTATTCACAAATAAAAAATTCAAATCAAGGTTTGGAAATCTACAGAATATCAGTTTGGCGATAACACTTCTCTTCAGAGTTATGATATTAAAGATAATGATTATAAAAGCAATTTAATTCAATTTACAATACATTTCACAATATAACGCCTTATATTCTATAAGCCATTAAAATGGATTTTATGTCTATTCAACAAAATTTAGCAATTCAAATCTTTAAATTCTCTAGGTCAATTATTAGCAACAAAACAAATTAATTAAAAGTTAATTATATCAAGTAACCAAATAAGTTCCTGCGGTTTTTCTATAAAGTAGAGTTACATTAATATTTTTTAAGTTGTTGATTGATAGCACTTGCCTGTTATCTGTCATCTGCTTTAGTATGAATCCTTCTATTATCGTATACATAGATATTTGTGTTTTCTTGTTTAATTCCTAATTTAAATATTTGAAAATGGAACTTGGCACCAAAGCTGTAGTGGTGGCGCGAAAAATATGTCCCGAATTCGGAGATGCCGTAGGTGATCCAACAGCGGTAATTCAAAAAAATATTCTTTGGGAGATTTCAACCTAACCAATGAAGGACGCTCTGGGAGATCGAAGATCATTAACGAAGATATTCAACAAGTTGTAGAGGGAAATTCCTGTACAACATGCTTAAAGCTTGTAATACTGTTCAATGCGAGTGGTGAAACCATTCCTTTGCACCTTCGTCAGCTAGAAAAGAGGTTGAAATTAATCAAATGGGTCCCACATGAACTGTCAAATGATAACAAATTAAGTCGTCTTACCATTTCTTCGGCAAACGCTTCACGTAACGATGGTCAACCAATTCTTGATCGGTTGTTAACTTGTGACGAAAAGTGGATATTGTACTCAAACTCCAAACGTTCATAACAATGGCTGTCGTCTACTGATTCGGTATGCAAAAGCTTTCTTGCACCCAAACAAGATTTTATTGTGTGCTTGGTGGACAACAACAGGAACTATCCATTACGAGTTCTTAGAATCACTGCTAACTTATATTGTGAACAGCGTCAGCGAGCACAAGAAGCGCTCATCCAAAAATAGCCTCCGTTTCTGAGCTTGCCTGAGAAACGTTACCGCACCCTTGAGAGTTCGCCACCTTTTTGTCTCTCGACAACTGTATGAAGCATACAATTCAAAACTCGAGTTGATGTAATAAATGCAGTCTGTCATTTTTTTGATTCAAAATCCATCGAATTCTACAATACCGATATAGAAAAATAAAAGCATATTGAGTGTGATAGTAATTCGTGTATTATTGTTTCTTAATAAATATTTATATTTTACCATCAAAAACAGCATGAACTTATTTGGTTACCTGATACCTATTTCACAATAAACATCATTTTAAGAAATAATCAGCTTATTTTAAAATGATCTACCTAATTATAAGAATAAAGGAATTATACCAAAGAATCAATTACAAAACCATTTATTTACAAATAACATGATATTATGTATTTTCGATTGAAATTATTTGTTATTTTAAATAATAAAAAGCAATTGAACTTCAGATACTTATTTATATATTTATTCGTTCATCAATTTCACTAAAAGTCCTTTCCAGCAGTTCAGTTGTGTGACAACTCCTACACACCAACCCTTGCATTCATTCAAATTATCGTAGTAATCGTTTTATTATAATTACTTTCTTTTCTTTGTGCAATCATTAATACTCCAATTCTTTAAATTTTAACAATAATTCACATATTCAGTGCGACTAACTACTGCGGCTAGTAAATAAATAATTGTATTCAGTGTTCGCGAATAATGATAATAACTCATCGGCACTCGTTGTTTATCACAGAATAATTCTGCACAAGTCTGTATTACATAAATAGAAATATATCTATAACTCTTGGAAAATAGAACGATTTATTACAAAATAAGCGTAGGTACGTAATATTACGAAACCATTACCTCTACATTCATATACCAAGACATTGTAAGACGATTCACACGCATTTACAATCGTCAAAGTAATTCGGAAAGGTCATTTTTCAAGCAGCACTGGTTGGTTGAGTATCAAATCTGTTTTTTATATGCTAGAGCTATAACTTCGTTGGCATAATGAATCATTATAACCTTTCACTTTTTCACGCATGTAATATATGTATGTAATATATATGTATCTGCAATAGACTTTTGCTTTTTTAAACGTTAACTAAGATAGATTTGCAAACAAATCTCCCCCATTGGGTTAACCATGCTTACATGATCTAAGATACTGCAGGAAAATCCAATTTTCGTAACTACGACTAATCATTGCAAAACGTAGAAATTCCGAAAATAACGCCGCTAACGACTTGAATATAAGTACGTGGAAGATATTCGTTTTTCATTCATCCTTTCCAAGTTCGAAAATTACATAATATGTATTACGGCTTCTTGCAATTTTGAACTAGAATAATAATATTACTATGGACGTGCAATAATTGACGTAGTAGATTTTGTAACACGGCCCATTAAATACAATGCAACTACTGGCAATAATAGAAGAAATGTAGTTACTCCTTATATAATTCACAGAAACCTTTTACATATCGTAACGAGAAATATGCAATGAGAGAAAAATGTAGATAAGTAAATTTTGCTACAATTTTAGATGTTTATACTACACTTTGTAGTACACAGGCTGGCCATTTTCTCCGTATATGGGTAACTTTCTTGATATTAAAGATACAAAATCGGTTAAACGAGCAAAGTTGCTCAGAAAATAGAGTAATAGTTGATGCTAGTGTCACATTTGATATCCAATGCAAGGTTTGTAAGATATTCAAGAAAAATTCCAAAAACTTCAACGTCAAACATGTTCACAACCCCTAAAGATAAAATAAAGGTGAAAACTGTTTCTAGTATACTTTTTAATATAGAGTCTAATAATGTGATTTAAAAATCCATGGCACTCTTTATTTTGAAGATATAATACAAACTTGTATTTTTTTAATCAAAGTCATAGTTGGCCATGGTGTCACTTAAATGCCTATTTTTTTTTGTGATTTCATTGATATAACATTTGGTATAGCTATCTCTTTCAGATTTTGATTTGTAGTGAAATAAACAATTATTATTTCTATTAATTCATAAGTAGGCTTTGACTAACAATCACGGCAAACAAACACATGTAGTTGTCAAAAATTAAATGTATCACCAAAGCTACATGGAAAATAATTAAATTAAATACGGAGCCTATAGTAAATCATGTACTGCAGAAAATAGATTTAAACCGGAAGACGACGAAAGAGTTTTAACGTATGTTAGTTACAAACCAAAAATATCCACGCGCGAGATTTCAAGCGAATGCGGAGTTTCCACAGAAAAAGCTCGCCTAATTCTTAAACAAAATAATTACAAGCCATTTAAATGCAGCATTAGTCAGACGTTGTATGCTCAAGACCACGTAAGAAGATATTATTTGGTAGATTGTTCTTGAGAGAAACACATAATAATTTACGGATGAAACGAAATTTACAAATAACGGCATATTTATTCCAAACAACAATATTTATTGGTCTCAAAATAATCCTCACCTTACTACCGAAACGAGAGATCAAGATTTGTTCTCCGTAAATGTGTGGTGCGGCATTTTTGGTGTAAAAATAATGAGGCCATATTTTTATGAGAACAACGTAAATGATGAACGATATTTACACTTTTTAAGTAATCCATCCGTTCCATCCACAGGTTTAATGTAATACCACTAAATTTGATGCAAATTTTAAAATGCTTCCATCACGATGGTGCACCTTCTCATAATTACCGAGCTGTGTGTAATTATCTTTCGGAGCGTTTTCCTAGCTGGATTGGCAATGCAGGTACAATTCTCTAGCCAGCAAGATCTCCAGATATTACACCTGTAGACTTTTATGGGGTGCCATAAAAAATAAAGTATATATGAATAAACCTAACAACATCCAGGATTTAAAGATTAGTATTATGGCGGCAATAAGAAGTATCAGACCTCACAGTTTACATAGAGTTCAAACTGAAATTGTGAGGAGGTGTGAAATGTGTGTACGTACTAATGGAGGACATTTTTGTTTAGTTTTATTTTGAGTTTTTTCATATTCCTTCTATAATCTTATATTTATTTTTTATTTATCTTTTCCACAATAAAATATTTTCAAAGTCGAGTTGATTATTTTCCTAATTATTCCTTATTTCACTGAAAATCAAAATCTAAAAGAGATAGCAATACCGAATGTTATAAAATGAAAAAAGAAACAAATAATGACACCATGGTCAACTATGACTTTCGTTTAAAAATATACAAGTTTGTATTATATCTCCGAAATAAAGAGAGCCATGGATTTTAAATGACATTATTAGATTCTACATTTAAAAAAACTGCACTAGAAACAGTTTTCACCGTTATTTTATCTTAACATATTTAACGTTGAAGTTTTTGGAAGTTTTCAATTTTTCATGAATATCTCAGAGACCTTGCACTTGATAACAAATGTGACACTAGCATCAACTATAACCCTATTTACAACAACGTTGCCCATTTAACCGATTTTGTATCTTTAATATTAAGAAAGTTACCCGTATACGGAGATAGTGACGACTACAATTTGTAGCAAAATTTCTCATCAAACTGTAATACTAAAATTATAATAAAAGTTCCTACTACTTGTAGGAAAACATAATCGCATTTTCCCCTAATAAAGTAATAGAACGAAATGTCATTCCTGATAGTAAATCTTAGAATTTGTTGTAGGTATAATTTATGACCTCATAGAGTAAAAGGAAATTCATGTAGTATTATTTAGGTCACATAATTTAACTAAGATCTTAATTTTGTGGTAAATTGTACTATAACTATATATAGAACTTATTAAGAACGATATCTTATAATAATCTTATAATATCTTATAGTGCCGTAGTGGTCTAGTAGGTTGGTTACTAGACTACTAAATTGAAGGTCCCGGGTTCGATCCACGCTTCTGCCAATAACCGTCGATGGTGTTTTTTCGGCCACGGCTCGACTCAGGCTGTAAAAATGAGTAACCTGGAAGTCAAATTCTGGGGTAATAATAGGCGTTACAGCCCTAGAGTACCGAAAGGCTACTAACAGTGGCAGGACCACACACCCCCACCCACCCTGCCATTCCCTAGGGGCCTTTGAAGCCTAAAAATGGGACTATTATTATTATCTTATAATATAAAATCCTAAATACATAATTTTTCACAAGTTAAATGTGTTGGTATCTGCTGACAAATAATGGTATTTTAATACCAGGAACGCCTACAAGATAAGCCAAAGACTCGTTTATATTAATCTGGTGCACATATACCTAATTAGTAATTAGTGAAAGAGAAACGATTTATACCCAATTTAAAAGAATGAGTACCGCTTTAAATTTCCGTTTTCCAGGTAATAGACCAAGCTCACAAATATATCCGTGATTAAATGTGTGCAGCGCCATCTACCTATCAACGACCGCAATAATCCTCACCACCGACCAATTATTGGCCAGACGCATTCAATACCAACTATAAATTATAAGTGCAATAGGAAATGCCTACGCAATACGTTATAAATTATACTACAACATACTAGTTATTTCTACGTCCAACTAATTCCTACATATTACACAAAGAAGCACTACGTCAATTTCATCGTACAAACCACCATGTGATATTGTTACGACGTTTAGTAAAAAATAAAAAAAACCCGTAGTTGAAGGTCATTTTTACTACAAAATCCATACAGCTGCGCCGTGTTAATATTTGCTACACGGAGTGTATAAACAAATGTGGCTTAAGCTTTTTTCCTTAGTGTACCAATAGTTGGTTATCATAAAGAAAACATAAATTTGCTTTAAATCAACAATTGCCACCAGTCTAAATTATATTACGCTTTAACGGTTCCATTCAAAATGCTTTTCATCGGGCAAAAACATCTTGCAGCTGCTTCATTTTACTAAACTTAATTTAATCTCCCCAAATAAATTCATGGGAACTTTTATCACAGCATGAATGTTACCACTATAGAATAGGTTGAGAATTTTGATACAACGCCAGCTTAAGATGATTATTGATATCACCCAATGACGAATCCACACAACTGTTTTACTACTAACTACTTTACTGCTTTATTTTTTATTCTAGTAAAATGTCTTGCATATTCAATAATATTACCAAAACTTCTCTTTGCAGAACCCAGGGAGTACATGTCTTTTGGTGTATCCGGAGAATATAAAAAATCCAAAATGATTGGTGGCGATGTAGCTGTTGCTTCGATAGATCCGGACACATTACAAGGTACGGCAGAAGATTACTACCTAAAGGACAAATCTCAATGCTCAGGACCAACAGGATCTTGTCCGGACGAAAGATTCAAGGTAGGGTAACTTTTATCATATCGACCAATAATCAATAAGAATTTTTCAGTCGGGTACTAATAGCATCAAAACTTTAAACTCGGTCACTGTAAATGGATACTCCATCGTAACATACCGGAGACCTCTCAAAGCTTCAGATGAATACGATAAGCCAATCTTCACCAACGACACCCAAGCTATTATCTGGGCTATTGGTCCTCTTAATCAACTGAACGAAGTGTCCTTCCATAATTATTATACGAGAGGTGATTTCCTTTTGGATTTCGGCAGACAGCCCAAGTGGAACTGCCCAATGCCAGAATCTGACCAACCCAAGGTAATAGGAATGACTGAAGAACCATTAAAGCAAAAGCAAGTTCCAGTGGCGACAGAGGAATTACACGCCGTACAACCAATTAGAAGTCGAAATAGTGAGAGAAGACGCGGACCCACTAGGGGTGAAAGCAGCAGCCCAGATAAGGAAGTTGATAGGCCCTCAACTAGAAGACCCAGCGAACGACGCCGGGGCTCTAACACAAGTACACAGAAAAGTCCAATTGCTAGTAGGGAGATACCAACACCAGCACCCGTAAAGAAGACGGTAGCTTGGGAAATTCCGCCAATTCAATGCAACGAACCTGAGGATGGAGTATTTTATGCCCAAATGGGACCAACCGGTGGCAAGCATGGATACCCAGCCATCACAGGTAAACATAAAGTTCAATCAAAACAAACAACCATGACAAGAATCGCAAGCAAGTTCCTATAACTTTTTAATTTCATATTGGACAAAATATGATCCCTGTATCTTTACATTAATCCCACAAGCGATCGTTTTCCCATCTATTTTGTGATTTATAAGTACAGTAAAGCCTAAACTAACTGAAGCTGAAAAAAACAAGTTCGAAAGCCGCCATAATAAATCTTACCTTAATAGGTCACGTCGGCTGGGGAATCTCGTGGTATATTAATGGTCTCCTAATACCCGAAATTAACGTCGTTAGGGGCAAGACGTATACTTTCGTCGTCGAGGGAGGCTTAGATCCGGAAGTTCCCGCGAGATATCATCCGTTCTACATCACAGACGATCCAATTGGGGGTTACGAATATAAAACACCGGAAGAGAGACAGGTGGGAAATATAGTAGAAAAAGTAAATAATCATGCTCGTTTTAGTAAAAAAAAATAGTGAACATATGCAGTTTCGACATAACGATCCAACATCTAGAGGACTTTGCTCATAGATTAATTCTTCTATTAATCTCGTAATACACTATTTTGAGTTAAGACTAGTTTGAATTCTTTTCCAAATGTTAAAATTACTTTAAGGTGAATCTTAGAAATCGTAATATCATGGTAAAACGGTGGATTGAGATTTCTATTTCCATTTGAAAGAAGTTACCGCTAAAATGCCCAAAAATGCATCTTTTGAGTTCATCACAACAAACCAGAGCATAGTCGCGGTTACCAAACTTTTTACAACGCTGTGCAACTGCGTTGACTTGCAGCCACCTTACCAAAAACTTGTGATATCGGTTTTCTGAAGACTCTGTAGCTTGGGTTGAAGTTAAACTTTTTAAGTATTCTTGAATGGTTTGATTCCGTTCTTCCTGAATCAAGTGTTTTAATTTTGTTACCCTGTTGAGTTTCCTCTTGTTAATTCCCGTCTGTTGCTACTGTTTGGGTAGTTGCCTTTTACGGCGATTTTCTGCTTTATGGTGATAGTTGCACTCAGGGATCGCGGCCCATGCAGCTTCTTGTATATCCTTTGTTAAATTTTCAGCTGCTGCTTCAATGTCAATTGCAATTTTCGATGGTAGTCCTATTGTACAGTCTATTAGATTAAATAGCCCAGTTTCTACCTGAAAAATATCCAGGAAATTTTATTGTAATATAAAGATGGTAGTTGGGCTTTATTAAAAATTTGTGAGTGGACGGTTATCATTATCAAAAAGTAGTCTTGCAGATTTCTGCTCTTCATCTCTTATCTGTATCTATACCTTTTATAATTCCGATGTCAATTGCATCAGGGATTTTATTTCTATCACACCGCCAGTACGTTGGTTCGCCAGTTGATATCTGCCGCAAATTATTTGCTTCCATTTTGACCAATTCTCTTCCTTTTGGTATTATTAGCCTTGAACCCCATGTGGGATGTTTTTCATTACAGTCATCTGCTACAAAGAGCTTGTTGCCTAAAGTGTTGAAAAATCATTAATAGTGCTCCTTTTTGTTACTATATTTAAGCGGACAATAGATAGCAGTCATTGTTTATCGGTCCATGTTCATCTTCGGCTATGACACTAGTAACCTGTATATGGTCTTTGATCAATGTATCTCTTTCGCAGCGCTTTTTGCTGTCGGGTATGATTATAGGAGTTATTTCATATGCTTTATCATCTCGGTGTTGAGTATAAAATAGATTGTATTTTTGGAACCGTAAGTAGTTGTTTTTTGTCAGTGAAGTGGGATTCAGAGATCATCATGATGTCTATGTTTTGGTCAAATAAGAATGTTTTGTGCTCTTGCACATATAGGTGAAGGCCGTTGGTATTCCAAATTGTTATTTTATTTTTCGAATATTCCGCCATTACGCTAATTTGTTGAACCTCGTGCCCAATTGCTCCATCAGCTCGCTCAACATTTCTTCGTGCTTGGCCATATTATTGGCGGGTTGATTATTTGCTGATATATTGTGGCTTTCAGTATTATTTGGTACCTTGTTGTTCTTCACTACTTGCACAAAAAACATGCCTGGCTGTATTTGGTGGATTAGTGTAGGCTACATCATCTGCTGTGGGTTTCTCTTTTCACGTAGAATTGAGTCCAGTTTTGCTATAACTCCTTCTGTACTAGACATCTCCTGTAATTTGTGACAAGATCGTCACCGCAGTTGACACAATTTACTTTGTCATTCCTTTGCTTCGTGTAGACCAGTGTATTTCACCCATCTCAAGGTTTTTCAGCAATAGACCTTAGAGCGTCCGAATACCTGACTATAGTGCATTGTGGTATTATTCTTATAATTTTTATGGCGATTCACATTTAACGATATTGTTGTCAAGTTTTCTACCTTGACTATTTGTTTGTTTTTTATTTGTTTTTTTAATCTCCATGTAGAACATCAGTAGTGGCTTTTTAGTGGTTCTATGTTTTACCTTGTATAAATTTATATATTTATTTCAGTAATGTAGTTCTCAGTGAACAGTTTTCATCATATATTTCCCATTTGTTGAAGCAGTTTGTGTGTATGTACGTTGTGTATAGTTATAGGATGTTATGTTATACAATCTCCTGCAGTACGATGTATGTGTACCAGTTCCGACTAAACCCAATTTCCCTGGTACAATTTCTACAATAAACGCCTGAGTAAACTTTGTTTTCATAAAATATTTTAATATCCATATTCTGCTAAACAAAACAAAAACAGTGACTGTTAGGGTTCTACTAGTTGCAGAACAGTTTGCCGGTGAGAGAACACAAAAGAGGCATTTGGTTATTTTAAAATAGTGTATTTTCTAACTAAATAGTCATACAGACAAATGTATAAATACATAAAAATAAATGTTTAAAACTTGCGTCGTATCCTCATGAAACTTCTATAACCAAAAAACTAGTCGTCGCCAATAGGAAGGTAAAGAAAATAAAAAAACAACAATCGTCTACTTCATTGCGACGTTTCGATCTATATTCTAGATCTTTATCAAGCTAAAAAATATATAAAGTATCACAGTAAGAGTTATAACACAGGGAGAAAAGAATTTTCTTTAAAATTACAATAAAATCACTAACAATAACAAAAAAAAAACATGATTAATTACCTTAGTAGATAAACCGTCATTTAATTAATATTAAAACCAACAACCCTACATCCCTATTAAATATGACATTGAAATATAAAATACCAACATTGCTGTTATGATTAAAATCACAAGCTAACGCAATGTGGGGACATTGCGTTAGCTTGTGATTTTATATTTCAATGTCATATTTAATAGGGATGTAGGGTTGTTGGTTTTAATGTTAATTAGATGACGGTTTATTTACTCAGGTAATTGATCATGTTTTTTTTAATGTTATTGTTAGTGATTCTATTGTAATTTTAAAGAAAATTCTTTTCTCCCTGTGTTATAACTCTTACTGTGATACTTTATATTTTTTTAGCTTGATAAAGATCTATAATATAGATCGAAACGTCGCAATGAAGTAGACGATTGTTGTCTTTTTATTTTTATTTATCTTCCTATTGCCGACGACTAGTTTTTCTTTTGGTTATATATATATGTATATATATAAACAGAATTCACAAACAGAATTAACATATTAATTAGATAACAATTAATTGATACTGGGTTGTTTTGGTGGCATTACCTTTAGATATATGGTGAGTACCTGCTGTAGTTATATGCAAAATCAAACACATCTGTTCTCTGCTAAATTCTCTATTCAACTATATTCCTTACAATTAACCAATTGTGTATGTTACTCATTGCCTTTCTTTTATAATGTTTTGCTTAATGTGTATTAGATTGAAGATAATATACAGAGTGGTCTCGTTGTAGTATGACGAATATGACGCCTCATCAACTCCTGATCATTACAATTAACATATACCATTACAGTGTTTGGAAGAATGTCTCTCCTGTGTATTTATGTAGGAGAATTTTTTCATAAATGAACTTTAAATAAAAATATACGCTTTTAGTAAGGCAATCAATAAGTTTAGGGTCTTCAATATATTGAATGCACTTATCGTAACTCCAAACTTGCAAATATGTTATTCTATTCCAATATAAAAATTTATCATTAACATACTCTTGTTTAAATACGTTTACAATGTTCGCTACAATCTATCTAGGATGTAGTTTCTTCTTTTAAGATTAAAAATAATTTTGCTTCAATAAGTTTTATCTTTCCTTTATAGTCTATATTAAAAGGTATACGAAATACATATTTCTACACAAAGAACCTAATCACTTTGAATCAAACCCCGTCTTACATAAAGATGAGCGAACATCTTTACTCGTGCCTCTCGTATTATAAAGCCATTTTCCGATAAACGAAAAAAAAAAAACGAACATCAAAGCCAATCGCTTAACTTGTCGACGTCACAGGCGACACGAGCCCAATCCTTATCTGAAATCACGCACAGAGCCAGCAAATAACGAGTGATCGATCTTCGAATTACGAACAGCGGTATATATGTATGTATACACGCCGTCAAAAGCATCGGGTTTTCTACTTATATACATATCTACATACATAAGAGACAAGAGAGGGTGGAAATATCGAATTAGCGAACATTTATCGAACGATAATGCTTCGAGACGGGCCACGTCGATAGATTTAAAGTTTAAAAGATTCGAGGGGAAGGCGGAAATACAAACAGGCGGCGGCATTGTGGCGTTTGATGTAGAAAAAGTCAAGAAGACGGGAATAAAAGGACGTCTTCTTTCATTTGGCGTATGTCTGCTGCCTCTTTTTCTGGTCGGCTTCGTTTTAGCGTGGAACGACGCCGACGGGTTGGGGGACCCATGTATAGATATTAGGGATGATAGCATCGTTTATGAAAATTCGAATTTAATGAGGGAAATTGGCGGTGAAAGTATGTTGTGTGCGACGTTAGGCGGATTAGTTAGAGAAGAGCAGGGAAATTTGCTTGTATAATATGTAGAAATGCCAGTTAGGCTGTGTAATATGTTAGTCAAGAAACAAAAAGGGCTTCAATATTGTTGGATATCCATCGATTCATGTCTTATCCTTTTAGCAAAACTTTGCTAATATACAGGGTGTCTTATAAAAAGGAGACGCGACTGTACCGTCTTTATTTATAGGCCGATATTAATAATTGGAACAGAATATTAAATGGTTGGATGTTGGGTGTAAAATGAGGTGATAAAATTATTTATAGCCCTTAAGCGTTTTAAGGCTTTAGGGCCAATGATAGATATGCTTCGAGTTTATTTTGAATGCGGTGATAATACTTATCGAGCTGCAAAAATTTATTCGCAACGCGATCCAAGCAGAGATCGTCCGAGTCGATCAAAACTACAACGATTAGTGAACAATTTACGGATATATGGTGCTTCCAAAACACCAAAAAAATTGTAGCGTCAACGTCGGGATGAAAATCCACGACTCGACGTACACTAGCTACACTTTCTAATTGTACGACCTAACGCTCAACGTAGGGCCTACATGCGTAGCATGGATAATAGACAGCTTATTGCATTCATTGGCTGCCTGGCAATATGTAAACACGAATGTGCGGTGTCTCTGTGTATTTTAAAAATGTCTTAGGTGCATTTATAAATGTGCAAGATACATCTATTATTTGACGTATTTGGGTAGGAAAAAATTTATTTGATGTTTCACGTAATTGGAATAAAATAATACTGTAGTCTTATTAAATTGTTTTGAAATGTAATTTCATTACTTTTTGCGGCGAACTTTTTTTATGGTTGAACTAGGAGATCTAAACCAAAAGCATGTTTATTATACAATAAATAACAATATCAAAGGTTTAGTACTTTTATTTATTTAAAAC
>JARFOC010092771.1:0-13356 GCA_031763485.1 Osmoderma eremita | reverse complement strand
AATGAACCAGTTTGTTGCTCCTGTTTTATATTATATATTGTACGCTCTGAGTAACCCAAAGCTTTACTTGCTTCTTGGACCGCAGCGCTCACATTCATAGTTTTATTAAAATAATTTAAAACATTTGCAATCATACATTTCTCCTTCAGGCTAAATTTTTGTCCCTTACGCCGGTTTCTTCCCAGAGGCTACATTAATGCAGTGAAAACTGTAATTAAATGTATAGGTTATATAATTACTAAAAATCAAGAAAAATATCCATATTACCCTGTGCAAGCTCCTGAACGCTACCATTTCGAAAGGAACGATTTGTACAACTATATATAAACAAATTAACGTGGAATTTAACTAAAAATATGTTTGACAGCAGTTGACGCTAACAGACAGATAGATAGCTACTTTGCCGGCGTCGACATATGTAAATAAGTTGCAAGATAGCAATCGGAAGTGAAGATAGCGCCAATGACAGCAACTAAGAATAGTAAGAGATAAAAGTTGCTATTATATCCCATACTGCATACGAGGGTTGAGACGATCTATAGAGAGCACAGCCACTTCAATTTCCTAAGCAGAAATTTTATTTATCGCATCTGTAAGATGAGTGGTTGCCAACCTTAACCATACACTCGGTAAATTCATTTCTACCTATTTCCCTTAAACGATTTCATTGAAAGAATCAAAACTATTAAATTTAACATCCCATTTCTAGTGGCCAAAAATCATTTCACCAACCGAACACTTACGGCAAATACATTCGCGTTCATCCGATTATTAGCAGCCGCGTGCTGAGAGTACTCGTGTAAATCGTTCAATGATTCTGTGCCCTCAATTGTCAGATCTGAAAGACAAAGAGGCCCATTGTTTCAAAGAAATTGCGATAAGTCATACGATAACCGCCAACAGTTGCCGGTTTCGTAGCTGGAGTGTCTGTTCACATGGCACTTCCTTCTTTAAGTATGTATGTAGTTAATAAATCAGTTATCTTGTTAGACGGAGAAGTATGAATGATTGATTGCATTAACCAAATTAACCCAGGAACAATATTTAGTAATGTGGGGTAAATGAGGTCGAAGCAGTATTCGGTTATGTTATGTTGCAGGAAATGCTGGATTTGTTCGGACCCACAGACAAGTATAATATATAGAATGTGCTTAAGGATGCGCGATCTTCGGATCGCATAGGAGCCGCCATTTTGATGGATGACAGGTCCGTACTAAAACAATTTCAACGTAAAACAGAGACGTATCGCTGATAATATAACACAATATGTTTAAAAATTAATAGTTATTTAGGTAAAGTGGTCCTACTTTGCTTTTATAGTACAATGCAAGCACATTGCTTAAATGCAATGAAATTGTTCGATTACATCAATAAAAAGCATTTGTTGGATATTTAATGTAACGCACTGTAATAAGTGAATAGGATGATGCTACAAGTAAACAGCAACACGTTTTACTTCTGTTAAAACCGTGTATTTTCTTCTCAAAACACATGTATTTTTAAAAAGCAGGCACAGTTAGAAAGAGGAAGTTTTTGTTACATCTTTGTTATTTTGTCAAAAGACTGTTAGTGGTACGATGATGCGTGCATATCTAGGGAAAACGTACATTTATTCAAAATAAATATTTTTTACCCACTAGTGAAAATTGTCATTAGTTATTACTAAAGGCCGAATAATATGCAGTTTAAAGCCAACTACAGTTTTATTTCCACTTCTATATTGCAGTTGGAAAAACAATTTATGTTGTTAATTGAGAGCGTTGAAATAATAAACAAATTTGGAAAGTCATGGCAATTTGCAATCTATTTCAGATGCAGAGGTAATAGGAAAAATGGTGCACTTAATGCTGAATATTTGAACAGTCGCTCTGATGAGGGGAGCGGCAGAACTAAACAGGTTAGCCGGCCAAATCTTAAGTATTTCACACGATATGACACGAAGCATCATTCCGTACATAATTCTATTCGTTTTTCTCTACGATTTTTATGAATTGCATCATATATAAAATGTGCCGAGAAAGTGTATGGATTCTGCCGTGCAGATTTTTAAATGTACTCGTTTTATTTTTAACCATAATTTTGACCAAAATTGTCGCAAACAAGTTTCGAAAAACATATTGCTAAAGGACATATTTACAATTGAAATGCCACTCACTAATAAATTTTCAATTTTATAAAGTTTATTATGAAATGGGGGCTTATCGATGTAAAAGTTGTACAAAAAGAAACAAATAGGAATTTACTGAACTTTACTGAAGATTATGAGGATTGCATGGAACCATTACATGCTCCAAGATGCGTACGTATCTAGCAGCAACTAAATGCCTATGGTTATTCTAGCATACATCCAAACCACTCCACGACCTCATTCAAGGTCATGCGTTTACCCAAAACTTTCCCGATTTCTGTGAAGGATAAATATAATTATCATAGGTCGAGAATGCGATGGTCTATATACTCTGCTCCAGTAGTCTTCATCATTATCCACACTGTTTGTTTTATAATTTGAAGCATCTATTTTCGGCAGGCTGTTGATCTAAAAGTTAATAAATATGTGTCTGCAACTGTTTTAATCGTTGTAGTAAGAGGATTTTCTCCTCTATAGTTTATTTTTGTACCCAGTAGGGTTTAACGCCATGCTAACTTACGAGGCCTCGATACATTGGAGTGACGCCATGCTGTCTCGTTCGATGCCTCGGGAAGATAATGCATCCAAGCCTCTATCGATACATTTAAATGTACACAGATGTGCGTGGTGTTTTGTCGAATTCACGGCGTTTGAAGTTTTGTTAAGTATTCCGGTCAGATCATTCTCTCAAGTAAAAAAGCAATACGCCAGGGGTATATATAATATGTATACTTATTAACAGCCTGTATTTTGTGCATTCTTTCACAACCACATCGTTTTACATATTTTGTAGGCATTTCATCTTAGAAATGCTTTGTGGCACGCATGACAACCGACCTAAAGAATTTATTTTTTTCAATAAATTAAAACAAAATTAGTTTTTATAACCAAAACCACTTAACATACTTTTATATGTTATCAAGATACACATGAGTGTGTGCTTCATAGAAACTCGAAATTATTTGCTAGTTTTTTTTGTGCTCGTCAAATTGTATTGTAAAAAATTCTGTCAATTCCCCATTTCCAGAAGGCTGTTAAATGTTAGTTCTAAATAAAAAAAAAATAAAAGTAAACATTTGACATTCGACTTAATTATATGTTTTGACTTTTACCTTTCTAAAAACCTAGAAGCCGATATGATCACTTCGGAATTGCCCTTGACAAATAATCAAAAATTTATTACCCTTTTTAAAAATGTCATTTTTAATCACAATAACAACAAACTTCGAATCGCCTTTCTAATTTTTTTTTTGTATTTTAGCAAAGAAAACACTTTTTCCTAGAATACATAATTTAAATGATAGCACATTTGTTATGCACTAATCTAATTATAAGATCAGATCTTAATGAGAGAATTACAATAACTAAGTTTCCATTTTCCCGGCCAACAGATCTACTATCTACATAGGCAAACATGATTAAGCATTTGTAGGTATGTATATAGTGTTTGAACCTATGACATTTCGACGAAGACGATAGATTTTTTTTTAATCGCACTAAAGGCCATCTCAATCTCACAGGTTGTTTCTTCAAACACATACTTTTACGTCGTCAGACTTTTACTTGACTTACTCGACTGTGTCATCCGCGTTTTGGTACTGAATTGATGCTGGAGCGGATTCAGAAAGTACGAATTAAGAACGAACCTCAAACAAGTTTCAAATCCGTAATGGAATGAGTCAAAAGTTCCTAATTAATATATGGTTTTTTTAAAACTCACTCGTTAATTAATCTGCCCATATAAACGCCTTGAAATCCCAATAAATACAGCGATCAGTAAGTTTGCAAGCACTATCGGACCCATACAGTGTGTCTAATAAATATATGCAACGTTAAAATTTAATCAAATGTATAACAAAACATGTTCGTTTAACGTGTGGTATCTTTACATCTGTAAACACATTTCCAGCTATTTTGAGGTTATGCTACAGAGAGTACATATTAAAAACTAAAGACAATGTATGACAGGTGTTAGCCAACTCCTTCATCGCAATCTTAAGCGTATCAAACGTTTCACTAGTTAATTTGAGGTTATATAATATCATAAAGATGTTTGCATTTCTTATTCACGATTGTATAAACTTAAATGTATGAACGGTGTTAGCCAACTCCCTTTTCGCAATCTCAAGCGTAAAAATTTCAAAGAAATCGTTTTACTAGCTATTTTGAGGTTATGTCTTAGTAAATAACATAAAGACTTTTACATTTCTGATTCACAAACTAACTTAAATGTATGGAAGGTGTTAGCCAATTCCCTTTTCGAAATCTTCAGCGTAGAAATTAAAAAAAAATCCATTTGGAGCTATTTTGAGGTTATATCATAGATAGTTAATAATTAATATACCGACTTTTACATTTCTGATTCACGATTGTATAAACTTAAGTGTATGAACGGTGTTAGCCAACTCCTCTTTCGCAATCTTAAGTGAAGAAATTTAAAAAAATCGTTTTTTTCTAGCTATTTTGAGGTTATGTCATAGATAATAGATACCATAAAGACTATTACATTTCTGATTCGGGAGTGTATAAACTTCAACGTATGCAAGGTGTTAGCGAACTCCCCTTTCGCAGTCTTAAGCGTAGAAAAAAAATGGTTTTTATTAGCTATTTTGAGGTTATATCATTGATAGTAAACACGATAAGGACTGTTACATTTCTGATTTATGAGTGTATATACTTAACCGTATGAAACTCCCGTTTCATAATCTTTAGCGTAGAAATCTCAAAAAGGATTCGTTTTTGAACTATTTTGAGGTTATATCATCGATAGTAAATACCATAAGTGCGTTTACATTTCTGATTCACGAATGTATAATCTTCAATGCATGCAAGGTGTTAGCCAATTGCCTTGTCGCAATCTTAAACGTAGAAATTAAAAAAAATCGTTTTTGTAGCTATTTTGAGGTTATGTCCTAGATAGTAAAAATCCCTAGACGTTTACATTTCGGATTCACGAATGTATAAACTTTAATCCATGCAAGGTGTTAGTCAAATCCTTTTTGGACAGTTTTAAGCGTAGAAATTAAAAGAAATCGTTTTTTCTAGCTGTTTTGAGGTTATATCATGGATAGTAAATACAATAAGGGCGTTTACATTTCTGATTCACGAATGTATAAACTTCAATGCATGCAAGGTGTTAGACAACTCCCTTGTTTCAATTTTAATCATAGAAATTAAAAAAAATCACTTTTCTGGCTATTTTGAGGTTATGTCATAGATAGTAAAAATCCCTAGACTTTTACATTTCGGATTCACGAATGTATAAACTTTAATCCAAGCAAGGTGTTAGTCAAATCCTGTTTGGGCAGTTTTAAGCGTAGAAACTAAAATAAATCGTTTTTTAAAGCTGTTTTGAGCTTATGTCATAGATAGTAAATACTTTTAGATTTCCGATTCACGAATGCATACGCAAGGTATTAGCTCTTCTTGCAATCTTAAGAGTAGACGATAGAAAATTTGAGTCAATTCCGATTAATAATACGAAAATTTATTATTCATTTCAGTTGCTTTTTTTGCAACCATTCAACTGGTTCAGATTATAACCTTTTATCAAGAGTTTTTTAAAAGATATTTAACATATGATTTTATAATTTTTTGCTGTACATGGTGTATCTAACTGTAAATAATAACGGGACAAGTTTTGTATTTCTTTATGTGTATATGTATAAGGATGATACCTATATGTATACAGCTTCCAATTACAATATGAAAGGTCAACAAATGACCTTTGTCGAGCACCAATCTCCAACATGAAAGAGAATAACTTTAGTTGTTATGAAGATATTCCGGAATATGTTCGATTGATTTATGGATTTGCAATTGTAAATGAGGAATTAGTATTCTATGAGGATTGTGGTTGAAAATGAGAGTAACAGAGGAATTTTGCTTGACAAAATCTTGCAAAATCCTTTTTGTTTTTGGGAATGGATGACGAAATCGTTTCTTAAAATTATTATTATTATACGAAGCTAATTAAACCTAAATTCAAATATGTTCATTACCAAATAGATTCTTTAAAAACATACTAATTCCAATTCATCTCTTCCAGACACGAAAATCATGTCGCCACTAGCAATAGTGGGACAATTGATGCTACTATCACTACACCTAGTCACAGCAGATGTCACCCACGCCTTGGAAAGCGTAGCAGGTCCCAATAGCAACGCCGAAGAAGTAAACTCCTTAATCCACACCCAGGCATCCAAACGTAGTCCGAAACAAAACGATTTTTGGTGGCAAAATGATAATTCTCCGTTAAAGCGGGCCTACGATGAAGTTAAGGGTTGCAAATCGAAGAGCGGTTGCGTCCAGGGTCACGCGCAAGCGATCAGCATCAATAACGGTTTCGCAACGGCCAGTGCCACCTCCATTAAGATCGATTTGAGCAAAAACCCGTTTCTGAACGGCCAAAAGGTTTTCGGCAACGCTACTCTCGCCAAGCCCAAATTGGACTTGAGCAAAAACCCGTTCTTCAGCGGCCACGGGCAGGTTATTGAGGATAACGGCGAAGGTTTCTTGGGGGTGCAACCGGCCGAGATCAAATTCGCCAAATCGAAACCCCTATCGTTGACACATCCCTTGAGCTCGGGCGATTGCGTTGGGGATGGCCTAGTCTGTGTCCCGATAGCGAAATGCCAAAATGGACTGACGGAAGCGAAGTATGGCGATGGGATTTTGCAAGTCGGCGATAAGGTAAGGGATAAGCCTTTAAAGTAGAAACAAGTCTGTAAGAAAGCCAATATTTCTTATGTATAATTTGAGGTTATTTGAATATTAAAATTGTTCTGGATGTGTGTTCAGGAACGGAAATTTCCTCGGTTATTCCAAGACGGTACGTTATAAAATGAAAAACTTTCAGTTCCTCCCATACAAAACAAATTGCAATCGATTTTATAATCGTTTAAATACCCAGTGTAAAGTCGTGATCGTGTCAAGGATATTCAAAGGCAATACCTGAACCATTAAAACTGTCTATATTGCTTTTATCTCCTTTGCATTATGCATCCAGTACACAACTGTGCTATTAATAAAATACATATTATCCAAATGTTAATAATAATGACTAGTATGGTATATATAGTTGGCTTCGATGCCTGGAAGGCGAAGATAGTTTTGAGATTCCATATTAGAAAGGGTATAGGGCACAATTCTATTTTAACACCTTGGAATAATGCAACGGTGCATCGCCTAGACATCATAAATATTATAATAGTGTTAAGTATCGATGCGACATTTGAAATTAAGATTTCTAATTAACTACGGTATAAAAATGAGTGGTTTCTGAAGTTGGAAATACTATCTCTCCGTGTAAAATGTCACGAATCTCTACGTATGTATTGAATCGGATATGATTCTGGTTAAATTAATCCAATCAATTGTTGTTTAATGGATTTCGTTATTTGACAACATATTTTTCGATTTAATTGGATGTGCATTACACAAGTGATGTAACCAATTCCCATCTTTCTGTACCAAAATAAATAAATATTGACGGACATATTTGAATTGACAAGTTTGGACACAATGTTAAATATATTCCATAGCTAATGGAGTAAAATCATTACGTACCTATATGATTTGAAATCGCTATTTTCCCCACAATTTCAATAGATACTAAAAATATCAAACGTAATTCCAATTCACGACTTTAAGTTGGTGTCGAATTTACGCACCTTAACCAAGCATTACAACGACAGATATTTTTACTCGGCAGTTGCGTAATCTAAGTTTATATTACCGAAATGAAAAAGCCAAGGTTCTTGGGGCAGGCCTTAAAGTAGTAAATATTTGCATTTTAATGGTTACAACCACACGAATACTTCTGCGTTATTCTCTTAAGTAGTTATTATACCAGAGAAATAAATGCGTATGGTACTGCAACTGTACGATTCAATACACCGAATGTGTAAACCGGAAGGTATATTTGAATTCACGACGAAAGTGAATTCGAATTTAATAAAATACCTCTCACCATAATTAAAAATTATTATTTAACCTACTCGAGACGACTGGCTAGTACTATTCCCGGTAATTCATTCTTGAGTTTAGCCATGTTTATTCAATTGACAAACCCGGATTTGTGATTTCGCGTGGGTAAATATTAAAGTACAGTAGCGGTCATAAGAGATGGGCCGGTAAATAAGGGATCTGCTCATACATTGGGTATTGTTTCCAGCAGAATTTTAACTATTATTTTAGTTTTATGCATGTATTTATATGGAAATAGGTGCAAAGTATATTTGATGAATCTTATAATAATGACGCTTAAATATCGCATCTCAATTTAACTCAAAATCATCTGGGTGAAAGTATCCTGATGTCAAAAGTCAAGGATTACCTGAACAGACTGCATTCTAGACAATTAAGTTGACATCGGTAAATATATAAGTATTTGTATGCTTTTGTGTGGTTAATTATAACTTTATTATTAAATTTATGCTTATTTCAGTGGCAAATTTCCTTTTGGTTTAATTAAAGAGATAATATAAGCATGTGTTGATCGTAAATATCTTTTTTTACTGTTCGTAATATCACAGACTAGATAACATATATTCTATTGTTCGACGTATCTAATTTTCGTTAGGTGCAACAAAATGAATGATTATTGGAGCAGACGAAATCGCTTTAGTTTGAACGTTTGGTGTGGCTTAGTAGGTTCAGGAATTATTGGTACTACTTTTTATCATGGTACCTTGACTGGGCAACGCCATATTGAATCATTAGCGCCGGTTCTTAAATATATCATAGAAAGCATACCGTTAGTTGATTTTCGGCAATCATTTCATGGAGATCTGCAGGTAATTATTTTGAAACTACAAATTCGTAGGGCAAGAGCTTTAATAATAGGCGGATAGTGTAGATATAAATTAAATTTCTGTTTGCACATTTACTTACTCGTGGCGACATCTAAGCGGGATTTTCTCCAACTATTAGCGAAGTTATCAACCGTTTTCTAATTCTCATTTTAGTTAATTTAATATCTCCTGCAATTTTAGTCAGACGACTCCCAACAAAAAATTTAAAAAAACAGACGCAGTGGCGTGCTTATTAAAATTTTGATTTTGAAACTTACTTTTTACAATTAAATTAGATTTACGATAATGTTACCTAGGGTCGATATGACGACACTTTTCAATTGGCTCTGGACAGAGCTCTTTATAAATGTATAAAATGGAAAAATCAAGAGGAAATTGTTATGATAATGAAACGAATATCGAAACAAATCTATCGCCCGCGCTTTCACATGTTGATGACTAATTTCTATCGAATTTACGAATGTTAGATAAGGTGATAAACGGTAGAGCGCTAAATTCCCTACAACACAGTACCTATACGTCACGATATTTCGACGATCTTCTTTCCCTTAATCTTACACCTTACTTTCCCCTAGGTCGACACGCACGAGAAAGATTGTCAATCAATCGAAGAAAAACTGTTTTCATAGTAAAACTTCAAAATTATTCCACGTGTTTTTTCATTCACTCTGTATAATATAATGTAAGAGTCAATCTATACTATTTATATACTACTGGCTTTCGTGGATATCGCTAATTTACCCTGCATTGACATTTAAAAGACTCTAAACAGATATTACACTTTTACGGATTGACATTTCTATATTCTAATTATATCTACGGCGAGCTCGCGATCAGCTGGCCATCGACCAATGGGTATTCGTGTGGAGCTTCAATAATTATGATAACCTTTTTTTCTTTACAAATCGCCCGAATCTCTCAAGGTTTGTATACATAAACTTCACATACGAGATGCTAATTTCTCAAATAATCACCATTTCGTGAACTATTCATTGAAATAGGTAGGTAATAGGCGAGATTGCAATGAATTTTGTAATAATTACTATTATTACTAATGATGCTAAAGAGTGGTTTTTAGAAATGTACGAATGCACCGTTAAAGTTAAAGTTTTAAAAACAATTAAATATATTGTTGCCAAGACACTCACAAAAAACATTTTTTAATGGAACGGCCCTGTATATTTTTACGTATTGGAAAAGAAAATAATATTCTCAACAAAAAATTGTTAGTACTTAATGATAATTGACAAAAAGATCTGCAAGCACTGTGAATATTGTGGAATAAATGATAACATACAGGTTTGTGTAGTAGCTGTCATATTCTTTTAGAATTTTGCACTAAAATTCTGTTAACCGACGATTGGTAAGTGATTATTGCCAACTGTAGAATCGAAAAAATGTCAATGAGCATCTAAAGTTCAGTCACTTTAAGATAGATAGCGCTGCAATCGGTGCCAACATTTAACTCGATTAAATCAAGGCGGATACTTTGAAAAAAAATGTCAATTTCTTTGAGAGTAACACTAAATTCTAATGACAAATATTTTAGTAAAATATTTAAGAAAAATATAGGTTTACGTTTATTTCACTATGTTACACCTATTTAAACGCACTTCGGAATAAAATAGATTTCGCTGAGACACTTTAATAGCTCTCTTTTAAAGTAGCTACAATTATCATATTAATCACTAATTAATTTGATTTTTCTTGGAAAATTAGGATAATTTAAATTTTTTTTCTTCTAAATTATGGAATGGTAAAATTCGAAGAGTTTTAAAATATGTTTTTCTTATGTTATTTCATTTATATGTATGTTCCTCATCGGAACGTCAATGAAGTAACACTAGAGTTCTTTCCAACGCATATCATTTTATATACCTACACGCTTTTAATGTCACCTTGTGCTTGCATTGTTTTAGAATCAATTTAGATGAAAAAACCATAAAAGAGCCGGTTTTCAATTAGCAATTTCCTAAAACAATTGCTTAAGAAACACTTAAACGTTTATTGGTAGGTAGCGTTATTCTTTCTAGAAATCTTTTGTTCCAATCATTGTTGTTCCTATTAAATATTGATTTATTGCTTGGGTGGGATGAATGAATGGAAATGAGGAAAACCTAAAGAAATATGGAATGCCAAATAGTCGTGATAAATTGACCATAAAATTTAGCGCATTTACACAATATTTAACAAAGAGTAAATACTATATTATGCAAATGGTATTGAAATAACTAAGTTTATAGCTTAAGAATTGATTTGAATGTAAAATGCATTTCATTTGTGCATATTAGCATTGACAACGTGCTAGATGAATATCGGTTAAGAAGACAATGCATTTGGGACACATAAAATTGCATAGACAACTTTTTATTACCCTAAATGTCACAGGATCTTTATTCTATGCACAACCCACGCAATGGCAGTTTTAACACTCTATTATTAGCGATTGCACTTTGCGAAATGATAATTTGGAATGCCGTTTAACATCTTAGAACATAAACGCCGGTTATTACCAGCTAATTCTTTCATATCTACCTACACAACTTCCAGATTTTATCAGTTATAACGTGCTTTTCACAGCGTTGATCACGTCTCGATAATAACGAAGCTTTCGCCGTGCTTAAAGCCCGATCAAGTTAGAGGTGGAAGGATATCAGAAGAAGATTCCTCAAATTTTCTTGGAAGATGGAATAACTGTGATCATTTGGAACGGGGTGGAAGTATCATGGGGGCATACTATTAATCAAAAAGATACAAAGAACCCCCATTGAATTAACGATTTGTCCTAAGGGAATGGGTTAATTTTGAAATCATGGAGCAACTGCTCACAAGTCGTTGGTTGTATTGCAAAAAAAAAGAATTTGGTTTTGAATTGATTAACCATCGGCCGATTTAGTTTTCGTTTCCAAAAGTCAAAAAGCATTTGAAAGGCAAAAGATTTTCGATAAATCACTAAGCCATTACAAATGTGCCGGAGATTATGTTAAATAAATAACATATTGTGATAATTTACATTGTAGGTTGGGGACTTATGAATGCTCCTTCGCAAGGGAATGTATCATATATAGTTTGTTACATAGATTTGGTAAAACCGACTCTTTGAGAGGAAGGTACTATTCAGTTGAATTCAAGGGGATTTTGTCCAGCTCTGTTAATTCCCATTAAGCAAATTACTCTATTTCCATATTGCAAATTTATATTTTTGGCTTTTCTAAAATTCCGAACACTGTGAGCCGTTGAGTATAGTTCAGGATACGTACTTATTATAGTTTCTTCAAGATTAATACTGTAGTAATGTAAGAGTATAATAAATAAGTGCAACAGTCCATATGTGTCTACATACACAACAAAAGAATTAAACGAGACTAGGAAACTAGCGTTTAGAATTTTAGGTAGTTCATATCTTGCTTTCAAATATATTCTATCAATATTCTAGGAGTGATGTCCGGTTACTAAGGTACATTTGTGAATTACAGACTGACTAGTTTATTTATAGAAATTAAACATACACAAGTAAAAGCGTGAACTGTTAGCTACTATTCAACTTAATCGCCACCAATGTTAAGGCACTTATACCAGCGAAGCACAAGCTTCTGTAAAATACTGCCGTACTTCCTCATGAAGTTTGACGTCGTCTTCAAACCTTTTACCAGACAAATGAGCTTTCAACGGCCCAAATAAATGAAAATTAGAAGGAGCCAGGTCTGGATTCTCATGTGTTTCCGTTGTTGATGGCTTTCTTTCGCACAACATCGAAGCTGTGCGTTGAACTGTTTACACCAAACACTAACTTGTTTTCGATTCATAACGCCCCCTCCGTGAGTCTTCAGTATTTTCTTTTTATGAATTTCGGCAGGTGTTTCATTATTTGCATGCAAAAGACGAATGACAGCTCGCACTTCAATCTTGGAGTATGTCTCGATCGAAGCTGACATTGTGCAGCTGTCACTGCACATATTATATTGAACCCTAAGGCAATGACAATACCTATGCAGTACATGTGCACATCTAAAATGCGTGCAAGTTTCAACCTGATCGGAGCCAGGTAGGCGGTGTGTCTCCCAAACGTATTTTAGTAACCGGATATCCCTCGTAATATGCAGCTATTAACACATTGAGCATCACAATATTGAAAAAAAGATACTAATCTGGGCCTTCACATATCTTTATGTTCCCCGACTCAGTTAACGTAAGGATTTTATAATTAACATTGTAAGTGTTTGTTTCTTTTTTCTCATTCATTATTTAATTAATTACAATGATCGATTGGTAGGTATTGTTCTTTTATTTTAGTCAAGCCCTGATGAAGACACTATCTGTGTCAAAAATATTTGGAAATAAAGAAATAAATTAATTAATTCAATGTCAGCCTTTTCTAACCCTTGCTGAATCCTTGAAACACAGTGGAGTTAT
>JARFOC010092740.1:0-13363 GCA_031763485.1 Osmoderma eremita | reverse complement strand
TTTCTCAATTGCACCTTAATCAACACTGAAAACACTGAATCATTGCTAATTTAACCGAATCTGTAGCATTAATAATACGAAAGTTAGCAATAGTGCCCCGAAATTGCTTTTCTATTTCTGGATTGGGTATTATACCTCCAGGAAGTTCCTTTTAAAAAAAAATTTAGGGCGATTTTTGTCCTTTGCGATCCAAATATTCTGTCGTGATGTAGAGCTCTATTTGTCGTTAATTGTATGAATTTTAAACTTTCGTTCCATTGGGCCGTTTTATTATCTTCTAACCAATCACTTAACATGCTTTTTATCTCCTGTTCTACACCTTGGTTCTATCGTGCCATCGTTTAGCCGTACAAGTTTTAGTTTACATTTTACACACTTTCTCATTATGTGCAAATTCGCAGCCGCATCCCTTTGGATTATACAACTTCTTCGGCACGTTTGGTTTTCAGAGAACGAAGTAAAATAAATTTTGTTAAATGATCTTGATATACAATACAATAAATTTAAAGTCTACCTGACGAAGTGAGTTCATACATGAGAAAACCATGAGTTTAACCACGAAGCGTTTCTGGACAGCAGCCTTTTTCTTTTGGCAGGACAGACATAAATTTAGATACAGGACAATAGATTCGCATGTTATGCTTTCATATTATGCCTATAATTCAATTATTATTATATTTCTGTCCCACTTTCCCTATATACCAGTGGTAATTGTACACAATGCCCGGGCAAATAGAAAAATTATGAATGTATAGCAAAACTTCCCAACTTGTACGTTAAGACTAGGCATTAAGTAAGTTGACTATTTCATTCACGTTAAGAATCGACGACGCATCAGCGATGAAAGTGGGTTTAGCATTGGGAAGGGCGATGAGAGCGCCTGGTAGGCAGAAACTCGAATCCGTCTTTAATGGTTTAGTGGTTGAAAATTGCTTTTGTTAGTATGGTGATTCCAGCAATAGAAACCATGGGCTCGTAATGACATATTATCGGTTAATTCTTTTAGTGGCTATTTCTTATGTTACGTCGTGGTTATATTTCATATGCGTCTTATGATTTTACAATTGGCTTAGTTCTGGAACTGGGGATGTGGATCAAGTTGTAGCTACTTCGCTCTTAATCTTACGTTTATCTCCTTATCAAAATCTATCCGTATTTAATGTCTGCAAATATATAATATTTTTTTCAGCGTTCGAACTCCAACTGCCAAAGTGTTTAATGTAAGGTCATGGCAATGACACAACTATATTATAACTGCGCGTAAAAGGGGACGCGAAATGCGATAGTTTGGAAACCGCTGATACACGCATTATGTGCCACAAGTCTTTGCCCACTTCGTATATGCTTCCATTGGGAGCTTTTCGATGAGCTTGTTCCCATTTATTTATCTGTATTGTATTGCACTGTAATGTTGCACTTGTACTTGTAAATGTTCGTATCATTATAAATTATCATGGAAACCTTATTGACAAAGATTACCTGTGATAATTTTAACTATATCTCTATACTATATTTAAGAAGAACTGCTTTTAACTGTTTAGCTTAAAAGTTTTTTTAAATATTAATAGGAACACAAACAACGAAACTAAATTGCAAAACGAACAAAAGAACCCTGAGATTTGAGAATTCTAATAATAGTCCATTTAGTTAACTTACCACGATTGTAAACTTGCCTCAAGATTCAACTAATCACAAACCCGAAAATATTGCTCTACCCTTTCCAATGCTATGTTCTTAACGGGAATGCAGTATAATTA
Organism: Osmoderma eremita; assembly: GCA_031763485.1. Classification (NCBI taxonomy): domain Eukaryota; kingdom Metazoa; phylum Arthropoda; class Insecta; order Coleoptera; family Scarabaeidae; genus Osmoderma; species Osmoderma eremita. The sequence goes on along the minus strand of JARFOC010092740.1, from coordinate 11,606 downwards.
TCAAATCTGCCCGTAACATACATACAGGGTGACACATTAGTGTGGCGCAAAGCTCGATATATCTGTTATCATATAAGATATCAAACAAAGTTATTTACGAAAATTGTAGGTAGTCTTAAACTAAATATTTTAAAATTATTTTCATATATACAGAATGTTCCATATCACCAGGGTGAACTAAATATACGTTTTCTTAAATGGAACACCCTATACATTATTTCAGATTTAGATTAAGCTTATGCCTCACACATGAAATGTACAATTTCATTCAATTATACAGCGTACTTCAGAAGTTATGGTCAGTTTTATATGCAAATCACCGTGAGTTCGAGGTCTTGTATGACACGGTCTGAAATTTTACTTTTACAAGCACAGATTTTTTATATTGGTCCACTTTTATGGCAATCTGACATTTTTTTCAAAATTGTCAAAACTGAATACAGGGCTAGTAAAAACTCAAATACATTAATTTCTCAATTGTTTTAAATGGATCATTCTGTATTTTATATCACAAAAAGAAAGAAGAGTTTAGTTACTTTCATTTTTATTAAGCACTCTCTATACCTAAAGTAATTAATTTCTAAGATATTTTAAAGTATTTTTAAAAAGTGAGATTTTTTGAAATTATTTTAATAGAAGAAGTTAGTCATTGAAAAATTACAGTTAATGTTTAATACAACTGTAAGATACAAACATTTATAACTTACACTAATGATTATCATTTAAGTAATTAACCCAACTGTTTACAAGTAGTTCTATAATAAATGTTCAAAGTATCCGTGATATGCGTGACGCTCAACCCTTGAACTTGGATTCTTTTTGAATGTGAGAAATAAAACACTTTAAATCTCTCTCGTTTAACTTTCTAACCTTTATTCTCTGCGACTATGTTACGTGTTATTTAATGAAATGTACATATTCATATATTGTGCGCATGCACCTTAGTCTCTCCGTAGCAGCGCCATCCAGACGTCAACCTTACAACCATACCAGCACACATTCCAACTATACAGTCGAACAGCAGCCGTTCTTCAAGTCATTGTCTTATATTTCTTAACATTTCTTGATTAATACTCGAGAATGCTTCTCTTATTCTGTTTTTCATATCACCTCGTGTAGTTGGCGGTGTTTGCTATACAAATTTTTTTCATACATATGACCACATGAAGAAGTCAATTTTAGTGAACTCCGGTGATCGAACTAGTCACTCAGTTGGTTCTCCACTTGTTCATCTTTCAAGGAAATGGTCGTGTATTAACCTAGTGTGAAGTAACGAAGCTCCATCGTGCAGATACCACATCCTATGACGAACGTTTAGGGGAACACTTTCTAATAACAACGGTAAATGATTTTCTAAAAAGTATAAATAAACTTGACCATTCACTCGTCCTTCCTAAAAATGTGGTCCAATTACTTAATCTGCTAGCTAGTAATGAAGACTTAAGACCGTCTTACCATAATTTTTCGAAGGTTAACTCCGTATATTAAAATAATTTCTAAGAATCTCACTTCTATAAAAAGATTTTAAAATATCTGAGAAATTAATGACTTTAGATATAAAGAGTGCGTAATAAAAATGAAAATAACTAAACTATTCTTCCTTTGAATGATATAAAATACAGGCTGATCCATTTAAAGAATTGAGAAATGAATGTATTTGAGTTCTGACTCGCCCTGCAATCAGTTTTGACAATTTTGAAAAAATGTCACTTTGATATAAAAGTGGATCAATATCAAGAATCTATGTTTGTAAAAGAAAAATTTCAAACTATGTTGTTTGCAGTATACAAGACCTTGCAGCTACAGTGATTTTCATATAAAATTGACTATAACTTCTGAAACGCGATGTATAATTCAATGAAATCGTATATTGGGTTTGCGAGGCATGAGCTTAACCTAAATCCGAAATAATATACAGTGTGTTCCATTTAAGAAAACGTATGTTTGATTCACCCTGGTGATATGAAACATTCTGTGTATATGAAAGTAATTTTAAAATGTTAAGTTTAAGACTGTCTACAATTTTCGCAAATAACTTTTTTAACACTAATGTCACCTGCGTATAGATACAAAACTCGTTCAAAGTAAGGCGGGAAAATTACAAATCAATGACGGACAGACTGCATTCTTAAAGCCGAAGAATTCTCTTAAGATTGTACCTGAATAAGGATGTTTATTCATTAATAATATTTTTCTTTATTTGACAATTATTTCACGCGAGTTAAAGGAACAATTCCAACAGTACGTTGTACTGTAATGAACTGTAATGTAACTACATGTAATGAAAAATAGGTAGATTCCATATCGTGAGTATTGTTTCTTGCCAGAAAATTAGGTATTACAATTTCCAAAGGAAGATTTTGCGGCTTTGTTGGTGTAAAACAGCTTATATGTATTATCCGCTACGAGTCTCTTCAAATAATTGCAGCCGCTATTAACCCTTGTTATTAATTTTATGTTGATGATAGTGATCCCACAACTCGAACGGAAAATAATGGATTGTTCGATTATTGTTATATCTGCTACTCTGAACTTATGAACTTTCAGTGTCAGAAATGTTCGTTTGATATTATATGAAAATAAATATTCTTACTTATTCGTCGTAATATGAATAAATTTAATGAACTCAACTTTTTTTTTGCCTGCAATTGTCGAAGGAATAAATGAAAATAGAAGCCAAACACCTATGTGTAACGCGTCTGCAATCGCGGAAACGTTATCTAATAATAGGTGAATTTTTGTCCTCTTCTCTTCAACAGTCACGGCTTAGCGGTTTTCTTTATTTAGAGTGATACAGAGGTACGCTTTTCACGAGTTATTTTGCGATGTCGGTCATTTGAAAATGTGCTCCTACACAGAAGCGAAATGTTTCTTCAGATCGCAGATTTTACTGGCGGAAAATGACCTTCAGAATTTACCTAAGCGGAGATTTAGTGCTGGTAAAGTTCAAAAAGTCAAAAAAGTCGATACGCTCCGTTTAAGTAATAACGGGAGAATTCCGGTTTTGGGCTTGGGCACATGGCAAGTAAGTAATTTCTCTTATGAAATACTATCGATTTTATATTGATTATAACAGGATTTTTTGTTTATAATTTGGTACTAAACTGTCTAGGTACATAAATTTTTAATTACTAATTATCTAATTACATCTTTACATTAGTTGATTTTTTTATATTTTTTATACGTAAACGTATAAAAACGTAAAACGTAAATAATGTTACTGGAATAATTTAAATAAACGCATGTCATCTACGGAAATGTTTGTCGTTTGCAGCCAAGGTGAAAGTCAAGCATGAGTTTCTGTCGATGCGGATCTATTCTTCTATTTACTAAAGGTTTGTGTACATCGAGTATCAGTCCTGTGCGGTCGATACTAAGATACGCGACATGGCTCTTTGCAGTGACACTTGTTTAACATTCAGCAATGGTGTTAAGATACCAATCTTGGGTTTCGGAACATGGCAGGTACGTACATATATAGAGAATATAAAGCAATTTTCTACACTATTTAGAATATTTTTTACTTTTGCCTATCAATAGAACATTGAAAGATTTCATTATTATGAAATGTTCGGCCTTCTATCTAATTTTTTTCGTTATATAATCATGACAAGGTCCCATTAATCATTATAATTGCCGTACGTTCTATTGAACAACTCAAATGACCATGAAATAGGGAATATTTATTAAGTTGTTGGTTATTAATGCTTGTTTCCCATTCCAGGCAACCGAAAAAGAATTGGAAGCAGCCGTTGAGGCGGCTTTGGAATCCGGCTACCGCCACATAGATACCGCAACAGTTTACGCAAATGAAAAGGTCATCGGCAAAGTATTGCAAAAATGGATCTCTTCTAATAAGCTTAAAAGTAAGTTACAAAAACAAATATTTCGTTGGTTGTTATATGAAGGGATCGGGCCGACAAGGGTATTTGCCACATGAATCAGTATAATAATGTTCTGGCAAACTTTTTGCATTTTTACTATCACTTATAATAATATTGACAAATCATCCAATTCGCATGAGCAGATGAAAATATACCACTTCGCAAAAGTATTTATTTCAGAAATTGCGGCTTATAACGTTTTTCAAATAAAAAATATAGAAGGAAACTAGCATAAATTTGAATATAAGAAAGATGTAAGCCGCTAAATATGTAACTATGTTGCTTACTATAATGTGGCTTGCACCAAGGGTGGGGCAGGGAAACATCCCTAACTTTGAAAGTGAATAAAAAAGAAACTAGACCAGGTAGAACAAATTAATTTTTTTGATTCAAAAAAGCAATATTGGAAGTTAAGTTTTAAATAAAATATCTTGCAAATGATGGCCTTCATTCAGTTTCGCATCCCCTCTGAAGCATATCTCCCGGTATGCGACCTATTTCCAGGCGTATTGCTTCTTTTAAGGCTTGTATGCTGTTAGGGCGATGTTTGTACACCTCAACTGTGAGGTAGCCCCAGAGGAAGTAGTCGCAGGGAGTTAAATCGGGCGAGTGCGCGGGCCATAAAACCTGGAGATCTAACGGCCGGGGAAAATTTCCCTCAGAACAGCCATTGACTTATTGGTTATGTGGGCCGTGGCAAAATCGTATAAAAAAAGGATGAGCCCGTAGCCTCTTTATTTATAGTCCGATTATAATAATTGAAAATTAAATGGCAGGATGTAGGCTATAAAATGAGATGATAAAATTAGCGTTTTAAGGTTTTAGGGCCAAGTTTCTTTATTTTTTAATTAGACTAGGTTCACTTTTTATGATTCCGATGGAGAATTTTTTTTTCTGAAAACAACACTGTAGCACAAGTGTACCTTCACATAAGAAAAAAAATCAAAAAAAGTAACAAAATAATTATTTAATCGTGTGTAAAAATACCACTAGCATTGGAAACGAATGACGAGCAGCAAGCGGAAATCGAAATGCATTGGCGTGCCACAATGTGATAACTTAGTAAATCAAGTTGTCTGAAAAAAAACAAATGTCTCACGATTTGTCAAGCTAATTTTTTTTCGACGATGACGATTACACGATTTCATTCGGTTGACTTGCACGCATTTTCCAATTGATTAAAAAAACCGGAAATATGCGAGATTCGGGATCTATACTTAACTTTCGCGATTTATACTAAATTTTAATATAAGCAGTCATGAAATAAAATTAATTTTATTAGTAACATAAATTTGTTGTAAATATAGAAACTATTACCTCAGTGTGCTTTATTACATTACAGATTTAAATTATAATTCAAACTAGAAAATAATGACAATAATCTAATGGAGGAACGAAATATATATATATATATATATATACATATATATATATATATATATATGTATATATATATATATATATATTTCTATAATATGCATATAAGGCAGCTATTTAATATAATATACATGCAACAGCTATCTAGAATGGAGGAGGAGAGACATGCAAAAATTATCTAGGAAACTCAAGTACAAGACAAACAGGCTAGAGTTGCGTGGAATGAAGGAATAAGAAAAATCTTATTCGTTAGACGTTCATGGACACAAGCAAAGACAATGGCAACAAGCGAAGCACAGTGAAGAAAAATAATTATCTATACATCTCGGGTAGAAGAGGAGATGATATGATGATGATGTTAAATTCAACTACTAATTTAAACAATTCCTTAACTTACGTAGTTGGATACAATTTCAAATAGACTCTGCGTATGCACACACCACACTCACATTCAAAATATTAATACGTTAACACATTTGATTTCTTGGAGAAAAAAATTAAATAAATGAAAAAAGAGTAAAATTACTTTGTTTTGTCACTTTATGTCATTCTCAAACTGTACAGTTTGTACAGTGGTGCAGTTTGAGAATGGCTTAAAGTGTTGAAATTGCTGTCACTAGATAGTGAATAAAGTGATAAAACAAAGTTTTTTTTTCTTTTCATTTAATATGTATTATCACAACGCAAAGGCTTCCAGAATCAATCTTTTAAATAATAATGATCCGCCTTAGACCGGTTTGAATTGACATCCGATACGGCCAACGAAGCTGCCGACATCGTAGCACCGTTTAGTTGTGCATCGACGCGCGATGAGCATGTATCGTTTTAGTTTTAGTATTATGCAAATTCCCTTTTTCAAGGCGAGGTTTTGAAATATTGAAAGAATCGAAAATAAATCATACGTTACCCCCACAATAATTTTAAATCAAAGAAAGGCAATGTCATTTTCGTAATACATGCATATGTTTTATGTACCGCTTTAGAAAATTTCCTCGCCCATTTAAGCAAAAAGAAGCTTCTTCATTACAGGTTCCATTATTCAGATGCTGTTCCTCACTTATTTACATATGTATTACGAAATCATATATTATTAAATCAAGATAAAACATTACAATATTCCGATAAGTATAAGCCACCATACACTTTAATAACTAGTTGTCTTTATTGATAAGATTATTATTGCCGATTTGAGAATTATAAAAATGTGTGCCTGTTATTATTACGTCAACGGTGTTCTGCTTATAGTTTACGCTATTGTAATATTCACAATAGCGTTTTTTGTGGAAAATCGAATGCCATCGGCGTTAAAAATTGAAGATGAGGTAAGCGTATAAATAATAGGGTAATATTGAATCTATCAATTATAAAATAAACTGAATCTGCTTTTCAATCCCTTTAGGCTAGCAATTCAGATAGATTTATCGCTGAAAGGGCGCAAAATTATTTAAAAGGCTTAACTGATATGGGACCTCGCGTAGCTGGAAGCTACCAGAATGAAGTCTTAGCGGTAAATTATATTGGGAAAGCAATAAATGATATAATTGCAGATAAAAACGATGCCCAAAGTATTGAATACGACATTAGTACAGTCACCGGGTCTTATTATTTGGGGTATAAGCCCTATGGATCCATAAATGTGTATGCAAACCTCCAGAACATAGTGGTTAAGGTGAACGGTGTCAATAACACAGAGAATAGTATTCTGATTAACTCACATTTTGACACAGTTGTTGGGAGCCCAGGTATGTATCTAGGAGTATTATTAATTTGAGTTAGATAATGTTAGGATTGTATAATATTGTCGATATCACAATGAATGGTGTGTTGGTCTAACGTTTATGCACGGAAGTTTAAAATATTGATATTGCATTTATACGTCACTTTTTTGCAAAGAATCGAAATACATCGAAAGCAACTAATGAATTTCGGTGTAGAGATCCCTACCTAGATTTAAATCAGAATTTTATATAACCGCAAGTGCTTCAAACATGTGTATATTTTCTCGATTAGTCCAAATCGCTGTTAGAATACTACGAGAATTTCAGATTTTCCGGTGAATAGTTTTACATATACCGTGCTCTTACACATAGATATTTCGCACAGGTAACGTTAAGCGATATAGCAGGTAACCAGTTCTACGTTAACGCGTCACCAGTCTAGATCTTTGGCCAGTGCAATTACGCCACTATTATTAATTAATTATCTCTGGCTAGCACGTTTTAAAGGATCTACTACAATTTATTTTTTCTAACCTAAAATTTACAGCATACCATGAAAATTTTGAATCTACTACGAAACTGTTAAAATTCATTCCGAAAGTGGAATTTGGTACGGAAATATTGTTTGTGTTGGCAAACAGAGCTATGAAGAATGTGGTTATGCTTTTAACAACGAAAGTGCAAAATTTCAACTTGGAATAAAGAAATTACAACACAACAACATAAGAAAGGTGTAGTGTAATTTCACATCAAGTTTTCTAAGTATCTTCCTTGTCTTTTAAGATAATTTTGGGATCATTCCATCACATGCAGTACGTATACGGTCTTTCAGTTCGTCCAAATTACGTATTTGCTTATTATTATAAACTTTACTTTTCAGGTAATCCGCAAGGAAGCAATCGTTTGGATACAAATCAGCTGATCCTTTGAGGGCACTGCATTCGTGTCAGATTTTGTGCATGAGGATTTGTACGGAATCAATAACGGATTAATGGAAAGGAGATTTAGTATTTTTCAATGAATAAGTGTAGGATACAATCCGGAATTTCTGAGTACTGGTCTCACCATTTATTATCTACTCTGAGACTGTTAAAATATTACGATATAGTAAAATTTGGTTGTTTTCAAGTGTAAAATTTCAACTTTGAATGAAGAAATTATTTTATTGTAATTGTTAATTAAGACAAACAAAACCAAGGTAAATGTAGGTAAACGTAGCTTCGTCAGCAAAAAGTGTTTAATTCAAAATTTCTACGTTTTCATTTAGCAAATTAAGCATTATTTTAAAAAAAATTGTTTGGTTTATTTTACCTTCCTCGAAAAGCTGATTATCGAAAAATTTGATTTGTATTTTGTATGGTTTGCAATTTGTTTGTTTAATAATGTTTGTCTACATCCAAAAGGGGTCCTACATATGTACATAACTTAAGATATTCAGATTGATATATTCTGTTGAAATGCGATTGGTTTTATTTATTTTCCTGTGAGACCATAGCCATCTGCTTTGAATTTGTCAAAAATATTGAGCATAGTTTTCGCACATGATCTAGGCCTTCAGGATAAATGAGTGAAATCGTGTGCTAACCCGTCTTAAATTATTATTCTTCTGGTACCGCGCTATTATTGCCAACGTTTCATCTTGGTATTACCTGTTCAATAAAATGTATTTAATTTGTGACTAATGTATGAATAAATACAAAAAAAAATGGAGTTAATAAAGAAATATTTGGGAACAAAGAGTTGTTCTTTTTCGCACTGACGACGTGTTAACGTATAACTGGTTCCCTACTATAACGCTTAAGTTATCTGTAGGAAATACCTATGTGTAACGTTACAAAAAAAGGCCTGTTTAGACCAACGCAGTTCGTTGTAGTATATCCTGTATAATATTGTTACCACACCTGAGATGCATTACCAAGCTTAATCAATGTCTTAGAGGCGGACAAGCAAATGTCATTAACTGTATGTAAGGAGTAAATTATAAGGTATTAAACTCCTTAACACAATCAATACAAACAAGGTGAAAATTCTGCAGAAATATTAATTTTTGACAAATAATTTAAAATCAATCAAAATCGAAAAATTCAGTTGTCATTTTTTATTATTACAATCATCGCCAAGAAAAGCTTGAAAGCCTTAATAAATATTTTTTAGAGATTCTTAAAAAATCAAATTTTAAAATTTCTCAAAAATTGAAAAAAGGATTTTTCTAAGTAAAAAATCGCATAATATATCTGTTAAGTGTGAATTTGATTTCTATGAAAGCATCGATTTTCTCGAGAAAATTTTTTTGAAAAACAAAACAAATAATTTTATTTCCATTTTATGTGACCTTTTTGCAGTCATCTATGTCTATTCTTTATCTGTGGTAAAAACTAACACCCAAATACGACTTCTTGTCGTAAGGACTTATTTCTAAAGGAAATACTTGTCAAGGCTGATCAGTTTTTATGCGATTAATTCCATTTTGTTGGTGTGACAGGTGGTAGCGACGATGGTATTAACTGTGCTGTGATGTTGGAGGTGCTTAGGAAAATATCACATTCTCCAGAAAAGCCTACAAATAATCTAATATTCCTCTTCAATGGCGGCGAGGAAGCAAATATTCAAGCGTCTCACGGTTTTATTACTCAACACAAATGGGTGAAAGGTATCAAAATAGTGATCAACCTAGAAGCGACTGGAGCCGGCGGAAAGGAAATTCTATTCCAGGCAGGCCCGAATCAAGCCTGGCTCGTTAAATATTACAGCAAGGTTCCACACCCATTCGCCCACGTGGCCGGAGAAGAAATCTTCAAAAGCAACATAATACCTTCTGATTCGGATTTTCGAATATTTAGGGATTTTGGCGGCGTTATAGGTACGAAGAAATAAATTTTTAAATGACATTGCAAGGGAATAATCTAAATCGTGTATAATTTTAAAGCGTTCGTGTTTGAAATTTAGTAATTTACACATAGCTGTTACGAAGAAAACATTGATATATTCATGAAGAAATAAGCTTTGCAAAAACAAAAGTATGTTGCTTAAATATTATTTAGTTTTTTTTTCAATAACAATAATGGCGTTGAAATAATCCAGATTATTACTAAAATATACATTTGTGGCCAAACAAAAATCTCTAAATAATTGAAAACATGCATACATATTTGGGCTCCAAAGATCTTTTTCTAGTATAGTAAACAACTAAGCCATTTCTAACATTTCTTTTTCAAATTTACACATTTACAATCTGCAGTCAACATAATAATGTTGTTTTCAATTTCTATGAAAAAAAACTATGAAGGAACGATTTTCGGACATATTTTTCAGAGAGCCTCCAACAGAAAAAGTAGGGAAGAAAAACAAGTGTTGTTTGTTTTTCTTCCTTACTTTTGTTGTTGGGGGCAGGCTGACTAAAGTCACCGGAACACTTCAGCCTTTTGGCATTTTATATTTAATCTCCCATTACATTCTACCCATGCTTTATACCAGCTATTCCCAAATCCTTCTACCCTGTACCTCTGGGATCATATTTGGCTTTCAAAGATCGACTGTTTTCTTGGATCTAAGGGCTCGCAATTACACAGAATGTGTGTGCAGTCTCTATTGACACAGTCTTCAATTTAGGTTCTCAGTTTCAACCACAATTTTGTGATCTTATGGTTCCCTAATGAAGGTCTTACTATAAATATGCCACAGTTAATAAATCAGCATCAATGCTTAATACCATAGTAACAAATTCTTAAAATGAGATTGTCTAGTGACGTCACCTGTTCGTGACAGTACATACACGTATGTCCACAGCGAAACGGGGGATTGCTTTGTGAATGGCAACCGCGCATTCGAGTCTCACTGACAACGAAAGATATCAAATCGCAGTGTATCATAAACCGACCAAGGGTACGCACGCATGTCCGCTCAATCACGTAATACTGTATAATGTTTCTGTACTCTCAGATTACGGTAAAAAGTAGAGTTTCTTATATTCATTTTGTAGCTGCTATGCGATGCAGCAGAGCGATAAAGTAATTCTAAGTAGGAAAACAACGATTCTTATTAAATTAAATAAAGTAAAAATAAACTCTACAATTATACAAAATAAATTGACATTCTGACAATGTTACTTTATGGAGTGTTTGAAAATACCCTAATCCACGGCCAAACAGTACCCGAGTCTATCGTAAAACTCCCGCCTCACTGCCTCGAGATTTCTAGGGGTTATTGTCGCAAAAATCCTCAACAGTTCTACTTGCAACTGTTGCAAACTCGCTATTGTTGCAAAACTGTAAAGATTTTGTTTGACATAATCCCACAGAAAAAAATCGCAGAGATTGAGGTCGGGTGATCTAGGTGGCCATTTTATCATACCCTTCCCGACAATAACACGATTAGGAAAGGAGTTTTCTAAAAACTCCATCACTAATCTGGTGTTACGCGCGGGGAAACCGTCTTGCATAAACCAAATTATATAAAAATCGGGGTTAAGTTGACGGAGCACAGTGGTAGGAATTGCAATTCTAGCTGGACAAAATTATTTGCGTTAAGTATGTTATTTGAAATTACAGTGTTATGTATTGCAAACATAAAAAATAGGTTTATTTCTTAAACTGATACCATAGAAGTATAAAATAAATTAGAATAAGTG
>JARFOC010092729.1:0-13363 GCA_031763485.1 Osmoderma eremita | reverse complement strand
AAAACCACAAAGGAAAAAGGTAATGTTAAGCGTATCACCCCGAGAACAAACCTGTTCCTAGAACGACACTATCAAATTTTCTTGGACCAATATAAATACAATTAAAGTTTTTCCTGCATGATATGATATTCTTTCTTACCAGTGTGAAGCGTAAATTATTCCTTGTTACCTCATTCAAATAAATGGGTACCGCGCTGTTAGGGGTTAAAGTTTGATTGTAGCTTTATAAAAATTTTAAATCTAATTACACTCCCCAATATATTTCTTTAAATCAACCGGCCTTTCAAATATATTTGTACTGCTTTATAACCAACGGAAATACAAAACAATATTAGCAAGAATATAGATGGGGCGGTATGCGCTCATAAAAAATCAATTCTTCATTTAAATAAGACATTGATCTTAAGAAACATGATTATAAAAAAATATATCATATACGCGCGAACAATTGGTCATTTTGAAATGAAAATAAAAATAATCTTGACTTTGAGCCATCCCAATCTCGAGAGAAATAATATACATGTTCAAAATTAATATATTATTACTATTTATTCAAATTAAATATATGATTTATTAAAGAAAGGTAAAGATCGTTATTTCAATTTACTCTATGCAACAGGTATTTAAATTGAGAAAACAAAATCTTGGATACTTTCTTCCGAAATCCATGTTTGAAATAAAATATATCAAAGAAAATAAACACATGTTTAATTTTAAAAAAATATTTTTATGTGTGGGCTTGGTTCTATAAAAGTTTATTGTGTGCATCACTTAAATATATCTCTTCCATAGACGCAAATTCAAAGAAACAGGCAGAGAATACATTTTCTCACTCCTCCGCACAAAAAAAGTACTTCCAGTTATTTCCGACGGCGTTAATGTTTAAAACCTTGTTTAAGGATAATTAGCATTGCACGCGCTGATAATATGCGCGGACACTAATAGCACTGGAATTGCTTCGTGCGGAATTGACGGTATATTTATGGAAATTAAAATATCTAATAGTAAATTTGTGATAAACAGTGGAATATTTTAGTACGTTTTCCTTAATTTGGTGTGTAATAGAAAGTGATGTGTATGTGGATTAATATTGTTATTGACGCTGTAAAGTGTAGATTATTGGACTTGCTGATCTCTAACAAGATCAGCAATTGAAATTTTTGAAAGAAATTTTTTGGGTTGAAAAGATTGTAGTTTACATAAGGGTTCCAGTAATAATAATAGTAGATTATAGTTAGGACAAATGTCCACCTAGATACAATTCCCACGCGTCAGGAAAGATGCTAGTGTGTACAAAATAATAAATGTATTTATGGACAGTAAGAGTGGAGAAGTGGAGTGGAGTTTTTACGAAAGGGACGTTCTAACGCGAAGTTGACGATACGGTGTACCGAACGATCAGCAAGCACCTCTCCATCGTACACTGATATGAACATAGTTGCCCGAAACAACTGTCTGGTGCGTGGGGTGTCTGTTGCTACACAATCGGATGTGTTGCGTGATCCAGAAGGTATACTTATATATTTTTAATGTATATATATACTTCAAAGTAAGAGTGATGTAAAATGGGGAAGCAGTGCTAAAGTATTGTACGAATCAGTAATCATATCAATAACGGAATATTAGTGTAGAGACGAAAATATATTATATGAAATACTGCTAATACGCAGCGTTTTCTTTAAATGAATAAAAAATTATAATATTGTAGTCGGGACCGCACACTTATACTTTATTTTAAATAAAAAGACATTTCGTAAACTAAAACTTTTAATTCACATTCCATTCCATGCGTCACGCCACATCGCTGTTACTATACTCTACTGTTGGTGACCCTGAAGCTATTGGCGCGCGTTTTAAAATAATTAACCACAATATATTGTACTTTATTTCATAATGAGTTATCTTGAAACATAGAATTACATGACATCAAATAAGAGAAACAAGATAACACTGCCATCTAGTGGTTTAACGCCAAACTAGGAGGTAACCAAGTTAAGTTATATGTTTAATATAACAACAAAATGGTCTACTTAAGAAAATTAGTCGAGGAACCTCCGTATATTACCTGTCAGACTTTTGTAGATAATGTTAAATAAATTTATATAAATAAAATAATTAAGCAATTATGTATCATAAGATCATTAAAATTGAAGAGTAAGTTGAAAGGTTGAGTGGGGCTAACATGTTTTACCAACTGTGTTGGTAAACTAGATATTGCACAAACAAGGGGCATTACCGAGAGATGGAGTCAATTATCAAAACTTCTAAGTTAGGAACATTTTAGAGACACTGCAAGTAATTATATAAAGGATAAAACAGTTTTAAAACATAGAAACACCCATAAAATGACATTTACGAAATATATAACACCATCACGACTATTACACCACAATTAGACTATATGGTATTGGACTTTAAAATATTGAAAATAAAGAGTACAAAATGGTATATAGGCGTGTATCATGAAATACAAATGTTATAAACATAAAGAAAAGTATTACAAATGATATTTTCATGGAAAATACTTATGTTAAGATACATAACCTAAAGAGTATGTGTATATTGCAATGGATGTATTTAAAAAGACTAATCGACTCATTACAATATAAGGAAAGCAGCATTTGTACATATGCAGTTGGATTTGTTCTAGTGCGCGACTGGGACAATTATTGTGAATCTAATAAACGCCGCACTCTAATAAATCCCGCATCTTTACGCGAAGTGCCCACAATCAACGTCAAGTAGGTAGGAGAATTCCCGTTAACCGCATTCGGATCGAATTCCGTGTATGATACCAAAACAATGTCGTTTTGTATCAAAACTAAGTTGCAATACAATTGTTCCGAGATGGATAGCAAGAATAAAGAATAGAAATGAGGATTTGGTTTGATTCGAAATAAACGCATTCTAATAAATGCCGCACCTCTTTTAATCGCCGCAAAGATAGATGCCCTAAGTGATTAAACGCCACGGCGCCTATTAGAATAAATACGCTATGTATAGTATATATTCAGCGTTTACTTACGTTAGTAAAAACAAATACATACATAATAACAGAATAAACATCTGGACTCTGGTAAAATACAACTTATAACATCTATACTTCGTTTCTTTTATCTTAATGTTTTCGCGCCAATTTCGAATTTTAATTTGTCCCTACTACCTGTAATTACTCAATTATTTACCAAACGTAATATATTGTGGGATATAATTTTGAATTTAAAATTTTCCCGCGCGTAGCATCCAACTTCAGAGTGTAGAAAAGAACGCTAGAAAGGGTAGAATGTTATGAGAAAGAATTCACTGTAACCAAATAACGTTTTATATATTAAATAATTGTGTAAAAACAACTGTGTGTGTTAATTTTAACATCCTGACAACCGCCCACAATATTAAATATTAATACTTAGGTAGAAATTAAAATTAAAACTGTTAGCAGGGTAAAACTTCCGATCATGCAAATAGAAGTTAAAACAATAATGAAAACGCAATGAAGTCATTACCCCCGTTAAGAAAGATCCCACGCAATACTTGCGCAACATATCAAAAAGCAGGAAGCAGTTGCTCTTCCTCATATACGATTCATAAAATAAAACATCTGTTACTAAATAAAAACAACTATTGTCGAATGCGCATATACACCGTTAGCCAAGAGTCTTTATTGTTCCTGAACATATGATGTTTTCAAATAAATTCCTGGGATTTTTGTAATAACAGAACTACACATTTTCTACTTTGATGGACAATACACAAAACGACGTTTTGTACACATACCGCAGTTTTGCTTCCTACCAATGCGTCGTTCCGCCATCTGTTAGTTTGTTTGGTAAGATAATAAAGAAATCTTTTTCTTTTGTATTAAGACAAAAATTGCGATTTAAACTTATTTCAAAAATGTTACCTACTTATTTAGAGTTTTGGTATAAGACAAGATAATATAAATTAATGGATTTCAAATGATGTGTGGATCATATATATCTCAATATGATAAATTATTAATAAAAAGTAACTTAATCTAAGTCATAAAAATAACTAGCTGTCCCCGGCCTCGCATTGCTATGGCTCAGCCTAGTTAAATTTAAAAAAAGCATGTTTTTACCTAACTATTGAGGGCATTAGTGCTGACGTCAAAAAAAATGGCAACGCGGTGAAACTTTTTCCAAACAAAACAAGCTACATAACCTCGCATTCTGCTCACGTTGTTCGACTTACTTTAAAAGTGCTTTATTTCTAAATTTGTGTGCAGCTTGTATGGTATCGTGTTTCTTTTTTGTCTTGTATTCTGTCTCATTAACAAATCTGTGATGTACTTTGCTCGCAAGTATGGAAGTGCAAGTATATTTTCAAAGAACTCGGAGCTAAAGAAATAAATTGATTAATGCTATATTGTATACACACGGTGATGGATATAGAAGGATGTCAAAATAATAAATTTATATTGTGTACATATTGATCAACAGCCATCCGTACCAACCAGTGGTCACCAATTTGTAGCTGCAACTAATAACATAAATACCAGAATGTTGAACTACTACACAAGCGGAAGAAAAGTTATATATGCAAAATACGTACAGACACAACTTATATTGTGTTATGATTACACTGTAGATAGTAGGATATATGATGTTTTGTTATGAAATGGCTAAATAAAAGTCTTCCTTTTATTAAGTATTTTAATTACGTGCATGTATTACATTGTTTTTCACCCAAAAAATATGGCAATTTAATTATCACAACTTCCTTCATCAATCTGTTAGTCCTTTTGGTCATGTACAGTGTGTACTTGCAATACTAGTATTTTTAGTGAGTTTAATCTGAAAACAATGTATTTTAGGTGTAGCTGTTGCAAATTATGTAAATTCTTTTTGTAGGAGCGTTCCTTCATATTTGCTTCACTTGTGCCCCTAATAATCTTTAATAATAATATTATAACGTAATATGCAGATATATTGTTAGTCAATTCCGAAAGGAAGTGTGCAAAAATGTATAACATAAGCTGAAGGACTAAACGCATTGTTACCATGAATTTAAGACAAATAATGTTACCACATGATAGTATCAAAACATATGCATTATTAATAAATTAGTATATCAAAATCATTGCATAAATTGGACAATAGAAGGCGTAGTGTTCAATGGATAATTTATTTAAATAAACTAATTATAATATTGGAAAAAATCTTTTATGAGTAATTATATTGTGCACTTGTTTGTCGGTATTTCGAATATAGTTTTCTTAATAAAGAAATTATACCATTTCAATACGTATGTACGTACCTACACTAGAACGATTATTATTATTATTTTCGACAATAATCTCGACTCTGCCAAAAAGTGCCTGTTTATAATTATAATAATAACCCATGCCCCACCCCAACAGCGCGAGGGGTGTCAATAAATTAGTATAATTAAATACGTATCCAGGAGTTCTTCACTCAACGAGGTGGTAAGGGTATTTTTTTTTACTATTTTAAGCCACCGTATCCTATTTTGTATTTTATAATAATTAATAACCATTGATCAACTATGGAAAGTGTATTGTCAATAACAACTTTAAGTGGTCCACCCGATGGATAAACCTTTCTCAGTTTGATTAAATAATAACAACTTGCTATGTCAAAATTATCCCAAGGTTTGTTCAACAATAAAGATCAGACAGATAAATATAAAAAACAGACCTCTACAAATTAAAATGTCCAGAGTGCAATAGCATATACATATGTAGGACAAACAGGTAGAAACTTCCAAACAAGATACCTAGAACACATGAGATCTTTCAAATCTATTAAAACAGATAGCACTTTTTCTAACCACTTGTTAGAATACAAACATATTTCACCTGAATTAAACAACGTAGAAATTTTATATTTCTGGGACAACGGCAAAAAAAAAATATGCTAGAAGTGCTTGAAATACAATCACACAAAAATTCCTGTAATACTTTGCTAAATGACCAAGCAGATCTTATGTATTCTTCGTTATTTATCCTGGTAAAGTAGGTAGACTAGATTGTTATATTTGTTTCGCCCACACACACCCTCTTAGTCATAAAACCATAAGTATTTGTTAAACTTACTGTCATCTGTATATATCAGGAAAAAAATTGTAATGAATTAGTGTACCGTTTGACAATGACTTGGTAAAAAGTCGAAACTATAGTTACGGATAAGTGATGAAGAACTGGTAAAATCATAGCAAAACATAGACGTTGTTCCACAAAGACACTGGCGAGTGTACCATCTTTTGCTATCTTTTAGTAAATTTGATAACGTGCCCTTGTCTTATTTTTGTGAGAAAGGTCTATTGATCTAAAAGTTATCCAGCTGTTACTGACACTAATGTCAATGAGAAATTAGTCGTACAACGTAAGCAGCATACTTGGATCATATATATATATATATTACATGGATACCGCTGATTCCCAACTATGTTTCCAACATATCACAGACATAAAAAAGAATCAGCATTTCTGTCTAACAACGGTTATTCGTATTTTCTTATTCGCACCTGACCACGCGTGGACCACGGCGTGAGAAGCGCGCGAAATTTGAAGTAAATTTGACATACATCAAAGATAATACCAGCTCTGACGCATAACCTCATTTTTAAATGTCAACATAAAATAACTCGCTCATACAGGTTGATAGACAACAGTAGTTGACATTGACCACAAATTGACAGAAGTCTAACCTAAGTCAATGGCACTCTGTCTAATGCCTGTTTAATACATTGTGAAATCGCATACGTCTCATTATAAATCGCACGGAATCCGCATGCATTTCCGTTTCCGGTTCCACGTGTGGTCAGATAAGGGATAGCTACATATAATATTCGTAAGCAAGAAAGTAATAGCTCGAAAATCGTAGATGTACATATTGGAAACAGTAACGTATATAACCTGATATGGTGATAGCGGTATCCATGTAATATATATGATGTAAGGCAGCATATAATTGCAGGTATACACATTTCAAGACCTACTGAAACGCAATTCTTTTGGAAACATTCTGTACTTTTGGCCAGTATTGTATCTCGTATTGAGTAACATCACTAAAACTGAAATGCAGCAGCATTTACGCAGGTCATGCGAACACTTTTATAATCCATAAACAAAACGCCTCCGGTAAATACAGACCTTTCAAACATTTATAGCGTGCATTAGTATTTTAGTATACACAAAGGTCCTTTTGGCCATAAACATGATTTATAAACACGGACACGATACGTATACATACACCCGCATAATGTTCTCTCTCCTTCCTTACCAGGTGGTGATCGTGGGCAATGGAGGCGTAGGCAAGTCCAGCATGATCCAACGGTATTGCAAGGGCACATTCACGAGGGACTACAAGAAGACGATCGGCGTGGACTTCTTAGAACGACAAATAGAGTGAGTAGGGACAAGAAAACGCTTTAAAATCTTAACCAAATTGAAATGTACGAAGTGGTATTGGGGTTTGTGCGGTAATAGGGGTGGCGACCCAGCGTGACCCAGTATATGCGGTCATAGACCGCTTCCAATTCTCGGTAAAATTCCGCGTTATCTGACGAACGATGTTTAAATTAACCAAAGCGAAATTCTGAGTGTTACGTAGGATTTTAAACGTAAATATTGCTAATGAAAATCATATAAATAGAAGCGGTATATGTGCGAAGCCTCTAATAAATACGTTTATATATCTGCCGGGTTTAAAAAGAAAGTTGAAATATGCAATGTTTCTCGTTGATAATCACCGCACGTTGTTTCATTTAGCAACTTAATAGATGGAGATAATTTGGCAGTCACATAAATTGGCAGCTTTACTGTCTGAGTGTTTAACGGATTTTATATATTTTTTTAATCTTTAAACTAACTGACTTGAAACGATGATAATATATATGAGTTAAACTTTACCACTTGGGTGAAGTTAAACAAATTTTTATTTTTATAGATTCACAGGATAGGTTTTACACAATTTTCACTAAAAACTACTGGTTATGAAGTTACCACTACTTGTTAACACTATAACAGTTCGTAATAAACTTAGATCTAATGAGCGCTGTACCTTATTTTATATTATTCTAAAATGCTAGCTTGCATTATGATGGTGCGACCGTCAGGTGCACCGGATGCGTTTATCTGTGCTGACCTATTGTCTACTGCGAATATAACTTATGTATACATATATACATGTATTTAGAGACGGCAATTTATTATTTTGACGTAAGAAATGTACAATCGACTTAAACTGAATTCGTTTTTCTTAATATATATACTTTAATTAAGTAATGACTAGTTTATTTATAATCTCTTAATAATTTTGTAACGTGTCCGGCAGAATATAATAAATATTTAATCTTTACGATGTGCTTTAGGTAATTTTGTTTTCCTAATTTTATCACCGATTTGTGTATCAATTCATTGCCATTACCAAAATCGGTGAGGTCGTTGATATATATATATATGAATAACTTTCATCCGTTTTTTCATCATTTATTTATTGTATCGTACATTTTCGTTTACTTTTCTATTAATATGATCAATTCAATTCGATCTAATTGCTTTTCTTTAACGATATTCGTCTTGGGAACTATAGTGCGTGTACTGTCAATTTTCGTGACGGTGTGCAATCGATCAGGTGCGGTTAACGACACCCACATAATGCTCTTAAAATACCTGAAGTGATAAAATATTTAGAAAATACGTGGATTATTGTTGGTCGATCAATATCTTCCTTGGTCCATCCGAAGTTACGTAAATATTGTCGTTTGTCAAATTCACAAAGATACCTGCCGACACGACACCAACTACAAAAATCAAAAGATCTCTAGCAGAATTTCGATTGTTATATTAACTAGACGTAGCTAGACAACCACTGCAAACAACATCTCAATATATAAAAATTAAACTTATCTAAAAAATCGGGATTATCAATTAAATTCTTGAATAAGCAGGACATATGATTCTGCATACCTTCACAACCTGCTAATGAAAACGGAGCTGACTCTCAAAGACAACTCCAAGTTCCTCGGTCGAAATTACTGCCTCAATATTCATTCTCAATATCATCATCTTACATTTTTCAATATTAAGTAAAATATCATTACTTGCGCACCAGATAATGTTGTAACGCTTCGTAATCTGCAACGTGTTTTACGGCAGTTGATCACATAAGTCATTCATGAACATAATGAACAGTAATGGCCCGAAATTTGAACCTTGAGGTACTCCATTATCTGATAATATGTCGTTACATTCTGGATACAACTGGCGATTAGTTCAGTAATCTTCCAATAAGGTAATTAAATATTGTGTAGGCCAAACGTCTCCAATTTGGATAAAATAATATTATGTTGCACATGATCAAATTCTTTACTAATGTTAGTGTCAATCAATTTGCTTTGTGATGTTATCCATATTTTATACATATGTGAAATTGCCCAATTTGATCGCCATGGAGTGTTAAAACGAAACCATGATGGCTACGATGTATGAAAGACCGCCGGGAAACAGAACAGAATTATTTCAAATATTTTAGAAACAGTATATTTCAAGCCAAGGGACGAAAGTGCCCTATTGCAGGCCGCGGACAAATATTATAAACCGAGCCATCGTATTGCTACTTGCAACTCCTTTAAAGCATGTAGTCGATTTCTGAATATTTTTTTTAATTGCCAAACATAAAAGTCCATTGGTGTAAGATCTGGAGAGCGTGGAGGCCAGAAGTTAATAAAATACAATTAATACGCCACTGACTTACCAAGCACAAACGATATTAATTCTCTAGTAGTTTTTAGAAAAACTGTTTTGATTAACGAAGACGTAACGATTAACAAAATATAACACCCAGCATACGAAAGTCAACTGTCAAATATCGGCTATTTAGCGTTCTAGACAGAAACATTAGGAATATTTAATTCGTTGCCAACTTAAAATTTACGTCATGTTATAAGGTTAGAGGTCACGTGGGTTTCGTTATTTAGTAGATTCATTGTATTTTAATCGGGTAAATTGTCAGCGGCTGAATGTAGAATATTGTTTTAGTACAAATAAAATTACCTAATTTACCGACTGACATGAGTAAAATGAATTAATTTTAAGGCGTCCGAATCTACTTATAAAATAGCGATTATTACGTTTTGAGTAACAAACACAAATGTGGATAATACCGATGACTGTTAACAGATTTAATAGTTATGGAACATGCGTAAATTACAAAAGATCAAATAGTGAAAATACGAAGCAACGAATTTTTAGCCATAGAAAAACTAAAAACTCTTGTATTATCCACAATTATCTTTCTTACAAAACAACGATATTATTTATACCGTCAAGCCACTTCGTAAAACACTAGTATAAATAAAAATTTGCAACGTCTTTTTGAGATTTTGGAACTGAGGTGTATGCGCTCGTTAGTGTAATGACCGGCTCCTAACGAACGTTGGCGGTTAACGCCGACCATAGAACGCTGTAAAAATCCCTATTTGTACACCTCTGGTACGCCTCAATTTAATCTCCTTTACAGAGTTGACGGTGAAGACGTTCGATTGATGCTCTGGGACACTGCCGGCCAGGAGGAATTCGATGCCATAACCAAAGCGTACTACAGGGGAGCACAGGCGTGCGTCCTGACTTTCTCTACGACGGACAGGGACTCGTTCGACGCAGCGCACTCGTGGAAACTCAAAGTAAAGCCCGTTTGACACCATGCTAGATTTGTCTAATTTTCATACTATACCCATCATATACTTGATACTATACTAGAAACTCGAGCTAGTTTACTTCATAGATTTGATCATATCTTTCAATTGAACTTGCCTACTAGAAATGCATTGCGCATGCGTGGAACGTAATGCCAACCCAAATTAAAAGTTTCCTTTGAAACCAATATTCTGTCAGTATTCCTTATTAATTGTTGTATTTTCACTATATTCACGCATTATTTAATTGAATAACGAAACAAAAACACTGAAATCTGTAAATACGTATGACAACTCCACGTACTACACTCTTTCTGTTGTAATGACACATACAACAAAAACATAACCTAAACTCAAATGATACAAGAACGTAGTTGGCAGTGATATAGTGATGAAGTTAACTGCGATGTGCTATTTGGGCACTACAACTTCATTTCACTCTTCAAGTATAGTTTCTAGAATGAAAAATTGGATGACAACTAGTATCGTGTCAAACAGGCTTTAGGTCGATCTACCCATATTCGCCAAAACATGAAATACAATGGGGATGTTCTAATAAGGATTTTGTTTGTTGCTTTGATAGGTAGAAAACGAGTGTGGTGAAGTACCAACAGTCATAGTTCAAAATAAGATCGATCTGAACGACCACAGTGTCGTTAATCCGTAAGTACACAGAAAAGCTTAAGCTTAAGTCGATATAAGTCGTAATTGTTTTATTACACATCGCTAACAATGCCGTGTGGTCAAAAATTAAACTTAAGTTTTAAAAGAACCTCTTGCAATATCGTTAATATTAGGCCTTTTATCACAAATCAATCAATACAACATGTTGTTTTGGTTTGATACTCATGCCTACCTTAAACGGTTTTGAGATGCATTAAACCTGTTTCTGAGTGAATTAATCTCAATTTACGAGTTAGAATGTAATCTGCGTCGGATATTTGTGTTTTTAAGTCAATGTAATGGAAATAAAGACATATTTGAAAGTGCTGTTTGTTCTCAATAGCGGCAATTTAATTACACCACCCGCCGAGAAATATGTATTAAAAAATATCGATGTTTGCTCTCGATGGCTTTTCACCGATAGTTTCCATTTCACAGAGAAGAAGCCGAATTACTAGCCAGAGCGCTCGGCTGCAAGTTGATCCGCACATCCGTCAAGGAAGACGTAAACGTGGCGGCCGTGTTTCGACATTTAGCCGCCAGGTGTCTGCAGGAGATGCGGGAACCCCGCGAGGACTACTACCCGAGTCCCAACGGTCACCATACCGTCACTATCAGTGAGTATTTTTACCACAGAAACTTTAGAAAATTTTAAAGAAATCTAGGTAAATGTAGCAATATTGTAAAGGTTAAATTGCCGTCAAAACAGTAGCTGTAAACAACAAAATTTATCACTCTTTTCATCGTCTTCAAGGGACGCTTGTTTTACCAGTAAGAATTGCCAAAATACTTTGCAAGTTAATGAAGTGTGACACGGGCAGTGAAGGAAAAATGTTTCCGGACAATGCGAATACGAACATGAGAGTTGCTTTGTATAGTTTGGTATTTAGATACTTGATTTAAGTTTTCTTTTTTTCAGGACAAGTTTGCGATTCAAAATTACCTCAAGTTTAGTAATTAAAAGCCAAATGATCTTTAATATCCTTGATAGCTGTGGATTGTAAAACACCTGTCTGTACTAAGTCTATTCGATCTAACCTTAAATAAAACGTCAAACATAAGGACTTTCAACTACGAGTTCTACTAATTTTGACATCTACTCCGTCCGGATGTATTCTTCCGTCACTGTCCTATAGTAAACAGACAGTCGCAGAAAAAAACATTTTTTGGTCGTTTGTAGAACACGAAAGCAGCGAGATATTTTCAAATTAGGCGATTTCTGGCGCACAATGATTCTCGATGACTAACGCCGACAAATCAACGTGAAAAATGACCACGCTTTCTTTACTTACCCGACACTTCCAAACGGGAAATAGGCAGATGTCGAAATTGTCTGAGAAATGACACTAAAAATATAGGCAAATAGACATTTATTATTAGCAGCAGGTTTATAATTAATTAATAACACACCTAAAATAGACACAAGACCTTTCATGTGCTCGTTTATTTATTTGGACTCGTCACTTCTTTTTACGTTCTATAACAAGTATATAGTACATGCATTTTGGCATAAATTGACGAATGATATTTCAAGCAAGATACAAATGTGGGCGCGAAATTTCCAAAAATTACCTTGGTTTTGCTTTACCGAATCACAATTTCGTCCAAAATTGAAATACAATCTTTCATAATGAAATACAGAGTGTACAAGAAATAATGAAAGTTAAATTTAGCGCCAACTTATAATTTATTTCAGTTTGGCGAATCAGCTACGGAGGCGTCTCAATAAGTAGTGTGTTCACGAATTTTCGGCAATAGTTCAGGACAGTTTTGTACCTATCGTGACCAAACAGCCGCCTTTTGACATCTCAATTCATGAGGTCGTACCATATCATGGTTGCCATAGCCTACAAAGACATTCAGAGCGTATCATATGATTTGACAGATATATGGATAGGTTATGGTTATTCAAATACGAGATGTATAATATTAAGTAATGAGAATGACAACGTAGCGTTTGATATGGCAACACGGGAAGCACGGGACATGGAGGAGCGACAAGTGGACATTGTAATACGCG
>JARFOC010092718.1:0-13363 GCA_031763485.1 Osmoderma eremita | reverse complement strand
ACAGCTGTCTGTACGTGAGGAATGCCTGGAACTATACAATCAGACGTGTTGTGTGATCCCAGAAGTATATTTATATAAAATGTACTTGACAAATTTTCTTTGAACCCTTTCTATCTTATTCGAATGGAATGTCGTACATGGATTCCATATTAAAGAGCAATATTCCAAGGTAGAACGAACTAAACCCTTAAACAAAACAATTACACCAATAACATTTGTAAAATCACGAGTTTGACGTGTAATAAAACCACAAATCTTAAGTGCCCCCTACAGGTGATATCGTCAATATGTAAATTAAAATTCAAAGAGTTTTCGAAATGTATTTAAGGAGAGTCTTTACTGTTTCCCTTCCTTTTCTCTAGTTCTAGGACGTAGGTTATGTACAATCCGATCTTGTGAACGTTTCGATGGTTTTGCGTAACGTTCCTCAAAGGTAATAACGAAAACCAAAAGCGTATACAAAATCGATCCCGACGGACTCCTTCGCTCGACAATAATGAACTTTCCCCAGAGACGGTAGTAAGAGAATAAGCGAGAAAAAGTCGGGCCAAGGAAAAATCCTTCTACTTCCCTCTTGTAACTGATAACGTAGCGTAAATGTGATGCGGTCAAGTTCGGGAAATGAAAGTAATTTTCCTGGAAATGAGAGTAATTTTTTCGTAACTGAAACCAATGAAAAGGCAATTTTCATGTTTGTCGTATGCGAAGCTTTTTTCCGGTTATTGGTCGGAAATTCCTATCGAAAAACTGATAAGCTTTTTTTGTTCTAACAGGAAATAGAAATACAAGGCGAATTGCCAGTAATGTTACATCGTAAATTTTTCAGTAATCTTTGCAAACTTTCTTTTATAAAGTTACTCTTTAGGATGTCCTACAATCGTAAATTAAATGAGAAATTTCTGGAAAGTACCCCGAATTACACCAGTAACATTGTTAGAATTTCAATTTATTTTGTATAATTCTAGAGTTTATTTTTCTTTTGTTTAATTTAATAAGAATCGTTGTTTATTTTCCTACTTAGAATTACTTTTTCGTTCTGATGCATCGCATAGCAGCTAAAAAATGAATATAAGAAACTTTACTTTTTACCCTAATCTGAGAGTACAGAAAAATTACGCAGTATTATGTGATTGAGCGGACATGCGCGCGTAGCCTAGCTCGGTTTATGACATACTGCGACTGGAGATTATTCATGGGCCAATCGGATGAAAAAAACATTCGTTAACCCTAAAGATTAGCATTCGGAAATAACGACTGAATCGAATTCCTTTTCCTTAATGAATGCAAAATCATTTTGAAATTCGAATCGTAATGTAAGAGAATCGACTCAGAATATACATGGGAATATATACAAGCCGGTATTTGCTATTGAAATCCAAGTATATAATAAACAACAGCTGCGTTATTTGTTATTTATTTTTGTAACACGTGTTTTTTTAAAGTGGAATATCCCGAGATATTTATCCCCGAGGTGAAATTTATCATAATGGTAAATTGCCGTTATAGGTATTTTAAAACAAGGACTAACCTATCATGTCATGTTCAATGTTAATTGTCCTCTGCAAAAGATAATTCCTCCTAACTTAGTGCATTTACGTTTTTATCTTTTTCTTCTTTGACACCCTTCTATTTAGTGATATGAAAGGCTTCAGAGCAATCGTCAATGAACCACTCATTATAAGGCACGCAAATTTTTCATTTCACACTAGTAAATTTTGTAAAAAAATATATGTACTATTGTATTATGTTGGTTATTTTAAACTTATATTGTTCACTGTTTTCTGCTTTTAAGAATTGGCTATATATTTTAAAAATATTTGTTAACTGAGGTATTTTCGATCATTATCACACGTTACTATTTGATGTTTTTTTTTTGTCGACACAGACTTGCAACATTACGAGCCCCTAGTAAACTGAGTCATGTTGTAAGATATGATTATTATTTAGTATGATATTAAGAATGAGAATTATAATTATTGAAAGTGACAGACCGTTATATTCATTATTTTAAAATACGCTTCATCGGCGCTGCCTGCATTCGTACATAGCTGGAGTCGCTATTACCTATTGAAACAAAAGTTACGTTGTCAGTAACAACGGTTTGATGTGTGGTTGAAGAACATTTCAGAAATTTTTATTTATAATAGTGCACCTTCCGCTTGGGATTATTTCGAAAAAGACAATGATTATGTTGTTTGCTGCATCTGTAAGAAAAATGTAATATGTAAATATTTTGGTAATACTGGCAACATGAATGTACACCTTAAACGTAAACATGCCAATCAAGTGCTTAATAATTCTACACCAGAAACCACATCAATTGCATCAGCTACATCAGATGCACCTGTACCTAGCAATGCAAATAGACTAGCAGAAGCACGTAAGAGAAGCATAGACGACAGCCTCTTAAAAATGATAGCACTAGACTATCAACCCCTGTCCATCGTAGAAAACAAAGGATTCGTTAATTTTTCGCAAGAAGATGGAGCCAAAATATATTTTACCGAGCAGAAAATTTTTAACTACCAGTATGTTGCCAGATTTGTGTATATCATTATACAATAATGTGAAATCCTTGCTTGCAAAAGTAAAATTCCAGCAACATCTGTGCCAGCATCTGTGCAAAACGATTTTGCATTACTTAAGGAAAAAGAATTCGAGATTCAGTCGTTATTTCCGAATGGGAATCGTTTAGCGATACCGAATGTTTTTTTCAGCCGATTGGCCCATTACTATTGGAGATCTCCCGTTGTTAGTGAGACTCCAATGCGCGGTTGCCACTCACAATGCAATCCGATGTGGGCACAGGTGTATACAAGATGAAACATTCGAAAATTCTTATTTAACATAAGACAGCTGTCCAGAACCATATTTAGTATTTCGTCTTTAGAAAACTTGAAGAAATACAATTATTTCTTCCCTTACAGACATTTACAACTTTTTACTCTAAAACTTGGAATCAATGGATTTCCGGAAAATATACAAATGCAAATACATATCATAATATTTGTATATACCTTCGATTTCGTTATCGGAGATATAAAAAAAATCGCCCGTCATCCTCATTTCGATTCATGTGTAACAGCCAGCAATCTATACGGATTTATTTATCTTGACGTGTCAAAGCTTGGGTATAGAGATAGTTAAGCCCTACTTAATGCTAGAGAGCATGTATGTATATCATTTCTCTTTTAACGAATTGCGAACACATTCTGCGTGCGCTGCGTGCAAAAAAAGCATCAAAAGACATATTATCCCCACCAGTGTCTATATATATATATATATATTCCCACGCTGGCAATTGAAATTAAATATTATAAATTTTAGACTAAGCAAACATTCATTATTTATGTATGGGGGTATTTATATAATATACAAGTTTATATAAATGCACTAAACAAAATTGAAATTTTCCACAATTATTTTTTTCAACATAAATAAAATGAACGTCACAAGTCAGAAGGAAAAAGTTAAGCAAGGAGGCAAATGTAGTATCTACAGTCATTGATAATTTTATGCGTCCAAATTTGAGTTGCTAAATATAATTCGAAAATTTGAATTTTCATCAGGCATTAACAAAACCTTTCGTGTTACACTATCTATGGTTAAATAGTATAAATTCATTTGAAAAACTTTCTCATCTTCTCCGTAATAATCACGGATCATATATTTCATTTCATTTCCTTTTATTGTCCAACAGATTACCAGTTACAGAACAATATTTGCAAAGTGAGTACATACAAAAAAAAAAGATAATACAAAAGATATTTAAATTAATAGGAGTTATAATAAGTCATTAATATTATCATAAAAAATATCTGCTTAGTGCAGGTCATCGGAGCGGCACATTGTCACTAGTGGGGAGGCTAGCAGCAAGTTGGTCCTAGAACAGGGTAGAGCAAAGGAGCAAGAGGAACGAGAGGACACCCTAGGAATGCGGAAATTCAAAGAGGCAAGAATAAAAGGGCTACCGATGACTCCGTGAAGTAACTTCCAAATAAAGCGCGCATCATGGCATTCACGGCGGCGCGTTAAAGAATTCACTGAATGTCTATTCAATAAGGACGCGTAATCAATCCCTCGCTGCGGATAAATTCCATTCTCTTTAAAGGAGAGGTATTTGAGAAAACGACGTTGAATTTTTTCAAGTGATAACTGAAGATAGACATAGTGTGGAGACCACACTTGAGAGGCATACTCCAACTTGCTCACAACGAAACTAAAGTATATTTTCATTTTTTGTTATATACTTTGAAAAGCTCTACAGGAACGGACGGGAAATCCCAATGTTTTAGATGCCGACAAGCAGGGGCCAGTAATGTGTGATGCAAAGATCATAGATTGATCAAAAAGTACACCAAGATCTTGTACTGTCTCAACCCTCAGCAATACATCATGATTCAACAAATACGCGGAAGTAATTGGATGATTTTTCCTAGTATATGAAACAAAGCAACATTTACTAATATTTAATTTTAAATTGTGTTTGGTACACCATTCAGCCATGTAATCGATATTTTTGTTTGGGTTCACGCCCAATGGATGTTTGAACATATTCCAAGTGGGTGTTATAAGCAACTGAAATGTGCTGCTTACAAAGAGTACGTAACCTATTGAATTCATTCAAAAAGAAATGGTTTTTGGTCAAGTTCCACTTACGTCTGTAATAAGATTTCAGTTCAATGTTAGAAATAACTTCGGAGGTGATTAAGAAGAGGCAAAATGGCCGTTGCGCCTAAATCTTTGGTTATATACAGGTTATCTGGGTAAGGTCCACCGGCCATATCTCAGCAACCGTTCATCTTACAACCTTGCGACAAAAATCTTGATAATAAAGATGACAAAGAGAATTTCAACAAAAATATTTTTAACTTTCCAAAATGACCCCCAGAGGACGTAACTCCTCAGAGATTAATTAATAAATTAAATTACTTGTTAAAATTATTTCGTGTATGGCTGTGCATTAACGACTCGAAATCATTTTAACAGCGGTCGTACAGTGTTGCCAGAAGTATGGATTTTTGAATGATGAGGAAGGGTATTTGAAACCCATTAATATGTAGGGAAATTCT
Organism: Osmoderma eremita; assembly: GCA_031763485.1. NCBI lineage: Eukaryota > Metazoa > Arthropoda > Insecta > Coleoptera > Scarabaeidae > Osmoderma > Osmoderma eremita. The sequence continues at coordinate 8,291 of JARFOC010092718.1, read as the reverse complement.
CAATAAAATGGAGGATTTTGTTTAAGAGTTTATGAAATTGCTTAAATTTATCATATAACTCAAATAACGTCGCATGCGCATTTTGATTTTGGATCAAATATATTTGCCTTTCTCGATCCACTCTGGCTCCAAATGTGAGGAAGGATATGAAAACAACGTTTGGGAGAGATTATTCTTTGTTATTATCATAAATATTATGTGAGGAAGAGAGACGGAAAACTGCAGTAATGGAATAATGTGCAATAAGGAATCAAAAAAAGCAATTCAGTGTATTTATTGTGGTGTTCCAGTCCTTGCAATCTTTACCCCTTCTTAAAGTTATGTTGCAGAAATAGTCCACCATTTACACTACCAGTATTACGGGCGGTTTAAACAATTTGTGAGAACGTATTTACACACAAAACTTGAAATGCGGCACTATAATTATTATCCATATTTGTAAGTTGGATAAAATTAAGAATTCTTTCTGTTTGGTTTACGAAAAAGTGTTTATTCTTCAACAAAATATAAGCAATCAATCTTAAAACATTTCTTATTGTTAGAAAATTTCAAGAATACCTCCGACAAGATAAAGATTATATAAGGTAGTTTTAGAAATATATTACTATAGATTTTTCGACTTCTATAGAATATCTTGTATGCAAATATGTAGTTCAAAGTTTAATGAACCTTTAACCCCCTTCCTATTAATCAAACAAGTTTAATCTTCCAGATTTTTAGACAGTTTTCTACAGATGACACTAAAACAAAGTTTTTTTGTTTTTTTTTCTTTTAAGATATTAATCTTTCAAGTTTTATTTAACCTAATATGACAGAAGTTGAATAGTTTGAGTAGTCATCTTCTTACTGTTAGGCTATTTAATTCGATTCCTTATAAAAAGTACAGAAAATCTCCCGACTTTTCGTGTCTAGAAATAGATGAATTTGATTAAAAAATTTATCAAAATCTCCTTAGCACCTTCCATGCACATTTTGAACTTGGTTTACTTCTAACATTATAAAACGATAGAAATCCTTCTTTAACAATCGGTTATTTTCTATACAAACGCAGTTATAAACATTGTGCATAGTTTATATAAAAAAGGGCATTATATTAAATATTTCCGAAATTAGTGATTAAATTCGCATTCACATTCGCACAAATTTATTGCTTACCAACTAACCTACTAGGAATTTATACACAATATCATAGAACAAGGTCCTTATCGGGTTCAGATAAAGTAAGGTCAATATTAACAAGGGGATAGCCACATCCTGTTTAAAAGGAAACTTTACGCGCTTTATTTATACATACGTACTTGATATGTAACTGTATTCTAAAACATTATTACGTAACACTATATGTACAATTTAACGTAAAAAAGTATTTGCTATTTGATGTAACGTACAATAGGTAATATAGCAGGAAAATCCTGCTGGTCAACTTGCAGCCAGGGTAAACGGATACAAACAAAATATAAAGCCGTTTACAGAGTTAAACGTTAACTAACCCAATCTTTTCAACATATATCATTAAAAAATATTTGTCAATGTCACATTCAAGTAATTCTAAATACGACTAAGTAACTGCGGTCAAATCTGAAATTTCGTAGAAATATAAAGAAAAAGTGCCTTTAAAAATAAAGTAACCCACATTGTGTGCAACGTAACTTCATTTTGATGACAAACTTTTTTTTAAAAACGCTACCACCTTATAAATATGAAGAAAAAACATTTGCTATTAAAATGACATATGATTGACAGTTTACCAAACAAAATCAAATCTGAATAGCTTTAATTACACACTTACAATGTTTGTTTGCACAAGCTTTTGGGACTTTCATTTAGCGCCTTCCAATAAAATAAATGCACTAAATACTCCACAATATCAGCGCAAATCTGATAAATTAGCGCCAATTTTCGCGCTGATTGTATGCAGGTTTGTTATTGTAGGCATCCTGATATTTATGATGTTAGTATCTGTATTAATTTCCTGAATGTTTTTCCCAAAATTACCACATTAACAATACCGGGAATGCAACATATTGATAAAATCTATATGAAAATTAAATTTCAGAATGTTAGAGTAAATAGTGTGCACCAGATTCTGTTAAAAGATAGTTGGTAAAACAGATGTTATACACGCAAAAAAAAGCTAAACAACACAAAAAATTATCTTCTCGGAAGTTGTAAATGAAATCACTGAGCGATGAAGGCACCGCATGTATTTAACCTCGTTTATATGACTGAAAAAAAAACATGTAATTTTTCTCTGCAGTACTTTTAATCACATTACAATTCTCCGACTATTTAATACAGAAGTATACAGGTGAAAATTTCACTTATTTTTCTTTCTCCAACAATAATATTAGCCGGGTTTCAAAAGAAACACCCCTATATGTAGCGAGCAAATTCGGCAAGCTCGCAAAGGCATACACGGTCACTTTCGATTGCGCATAACTCACCTTGGATCTGGAAGAATTATCTTTTTACTAGCACGAGCTGCTGGGGTGCATTTGCTCTTCTCCATAGCCATCAAATAGCTGACATCGGCCAAAACCGCCTCTAAGTCCGCCATTTTGGAGCTTTGCACTTATACACACACTCTATGATCAACAAAACATATTCCCGTATTACACACCACGGCACTACACCACTAACAACACAGCCACACCTTGTCCGGGGTTGTGCAACTTACATTATACCTGGGGGCGTATCGTATATGTCGGCTTTGCCTTTGTAACTTTATATTGAATGGTAATGGTGTGCTTTCAACAAGAATCACGACTGTCCAACAACCTCGCATACAGAACACTGGTCGAGTCGCGAATCTCGACGACACCGAATCGCTACTGAACGATGATTGGTTGAGCGTGTCGTTAATATTTCGCCTTTTGATCGGATGCATTCGTCAAACAGCTGTTTTCCACCAGCAACAGCTGTTTATCAATGATACCAACATAACACCCACAACTCAATTTTCAACCACTATTTAAATGGTACAATTTATAATTGAATTACAGAAAATCCTTACCCAAACTTAAAAATATGTATAAGTAAAACCATTATCAACCACTAAATTGAATAATTCATCATTAAAGCGCTGCGAAATTCGTATGATTTCATGTTGAGGATTGGCTAACTTGTCCTTCCGAAGCATGGCTGCGATCCGTGACAGTTCTGTCATTTTCGATCATTTATCAACGAAATTTACGAAACTCTTATACGCACGTTCAGAAGGTGATAGTGAATTAATACATGAAACTTTGGAAGAACTCAATAACCTAAATTACAAACATCATATAACGATTAACCCGACTGTAATATTTAAATTATGCATGCGCAAAATTATAACCTCAAATTAAACGTGTTTCTTTAAATTTTAGAAAGCTGTTTTGTTAATAAATCAATGTTGCACCCTAGTACAGCCCGACGACGATACTCTAGTATCAAAATGCTGCCGATTAATAACCAATTTAGTAACACATCAACATCTGCAGTTAGAAGGAATAACGTTGAAAGTTACTGTCGATTGGTGTATGAATGCTTTAAAACAAGTTGATAAACTTGTTATGCTTGAAGTTTTAATTACTATTGACGCCTTATTAAGGATTGACGCACGTAATACAAAACTTGTAACTATTTTATATAATATTTAAATTCCTTTCCACATTTCTTATTGGAATATTTTTTAGTTATTAAAAGATTTATTTAGCAATAGTAGCCCACTAGTATTACTAGCACAAAATACGAGTCAGGAAGAACTAGCAACATTTGCGACACAGTGTTTAGAAGCTTGCACTATTACTAAGGAAGAATTACAGTCACGCTTGGAAATAACGTCGTGTATAGTTATTTGTGCAAAGGTTTTTTTGGATTATTTAAATGGAGATAAGAATTTCAGGGAATTATTACATTATAAGGTATAATATCATTTAATTTTTATTAATTATAATATTGAATTTCTCATTTTACAGATGTTAGTTTCATGTTTATGTGGACTGTACAACATTATTTCTCAAGATGTGGAGTTTCTAAATAACCATTTAGGTATTTTACTTGGTATAGTCAGATCGTATATGTTGTATGGTGTCAAAGGGGTAGAATTTATAAAACCGCAGAAATTATTACCGTCACAATTAAGTATTCCCGAATCCACTATATGTACTTTGCGTGAGAAGAAAGGTGGTAAGGTAATTTTTGAATGCCTAAATCATTCCAATTGTACATTTAGTGAAATGCTTTAGGTACCCAAATTAAGGAAAAGCAAAACAGGTAATGCAGATAAGAAACTAGAATCGAATTTTGACAGTCGCAAAGAATATCTCCCGGCTACAATTGATTTGGATACCTGGACCGATTCAAGTAACAAGTGTGTAGAAGTTATTATATTTATAATAGTTTTGTTATTACTTATTGAATTTATTTAGTTTTATCTTTCCTAGAGTTAAAACTAGCGATTCTGAGCTTTCCGATAGTGAAACTGCTACTGTTGCGAAAATTACGTATCTGCAACGGAAAATACGACAGGCTTCACTAAATTTGTTTTTAAAAATAACTAAGGTAAGATAAAAATCATATATATTGGATCGTGACAAGATTATTATATAATGATTTAAAATATAATTTTTGAGTATTTTAGACTATGGATAAAAGAACAATGTTCTCATATTGGTCAAGTTTTATACCGGATGGTTCACCTTCTGGAATACACAGTATATGCACATGTATACTAAAAGAGCCTTCACCCTCGACTAGGTCGATGGCTTTAAATGTTTTATTAACTCTTTTGAGTACATCAAAATTATTTTTATCCCAAGCAGAATCCAGGTTCGTTACTTTGTATTTTCTTCTAAATTGTGTATAATAATCAGATATATTTCAGTGAAAAAAGCACTGCATTTACTCCATTCTCTGTAACATTAGGTTCGATGATTTTAGAAATGCACAGGTGCTTACGCTTTGCTTTAAATGAAAATTCAATACCTGTACTAATGCAAGTTCTAAGATGCTTAGCTGAGTTAGTACAGGCTTCACCTTATCCTAGATTAACACCAGGTACGATTACAAAAGTTGTGCGGAGTGTAAAAGTATTTCTAGACCATAAAGGTAAAGTTTATTTGTTTGTTTTTCAAACTAACATTAATTGAAATTAACTTTAGATTCTGGCATACAAATCCGCGCTTTGATCGTACTTGGTTGCATCTTGGCGTCCGAGCCAGTGGTGCCAGAAACTATTTTGATATTATCAAAGTGCTCCATAGATAAGGACAAAATATTAGGATACACATCAGGATCTGCTAGCGAATCAAGAATATCACCAGAGGATATAGAATATGCAAATTTTTCTACTGACGATGAAGAAACCGAACCAGAACAAGTGAAGACGATAAGAGAAGTGCCTTGGATATTAAAAGTTTGTCTCCGTTGCTTGGGTGTAGTCATCAATAGCGCAGGAGATTGCATTAAATCAAACTATACGGTTTCACCATTAGTCAAATTAGAAGCTCTCCAAGTCTTGCAAGCGATACCCAGGAATTATTTTATGACTTTAATTGCTCCATACCTGCACCATATAGCAAAAGCTTTAGGAAATACTTTGACGCTTAAGTCGGAAAGACAAACTGATATAAAACTGCATGCTGGAAGCACTTTAGATTCAATCGGCCAAGCAATGTCCTCGTATTTTGTTAATAATCCTGATAAAAGTTATCTATCGATCGATCAAGGGTTGATTTTTTGGAATAATTTGCTGGGTGGACCTCTTTCGACATTGATAAGTAACGAAGAGCATCCAATGTTGAGAGCTGTTGGTTGCGATTGTTTAGGTAGTATAGGGGCTGACATTTTTGAACGTTTAACTAAGGACAAGCAAATGTTAGTGATAATGTCACTGCTCGGTTGTAGTAGAGATGAAGAAAGTAACGTTAGGGGTGCTGCAGTTAGGGCATTGGCAATTTCTGTTGTGTACCCGTCATTAAGAGAAGTAATCTTTAACATTTATTATATATACAAACATATTTTATTGGTAAATTTCTAGGATTCCGGCTTCATTCTCGATACTGCAGAAACAATATGCAGAACTGTACAAGACAGTAACGTAACAGTAAGGGGTAAAGCGTCGTGGTCATTGGCGAATTTTAGTAGCGCTTTAGTCTTGAACAAAGATAATCCAAACGTAATCGAAGATGTGCCAGAAAAATTACTAATCGATTTGATATATTACAGCATTAAAGGATGCAAGGATAACGACCGAGTTAAAGCAAATACTGTAAGAGCACTGGGAGACTTATTACAATTGCTATCGAAAGAACAACTGAAGAAAGAAGAATTTAAAAATAATTGCCTGGAAGGTATAAAGTCGTTAATAAATTGTGCTTCGATTGGTTCCAATATGAAGGTAAATCATAATATTTCAGTATTTACAAAATTAATAAGTTTGAACTTTAAGGTCCGATGGAATTCTTGCCATTCTTTGGGTAAGATCTTAAAAAATGAAGCAATATACATCGAAGTTCATCATTGGCAGGTAATGTACAATGCAATACAATTATTTTGGAACCGTGACATAAATAATACATATTTCCCCCAGAAATCCATGTTTGATAATTTGACCAATCTGGTTGTTGGATTTAAACATTTCAAAGTGCGTATAAGTGCGGCATTTGCACTATCATGCATATCGAAAAAATCTAGCTACGGCGCTTATTACTTCACAACCTGGAGGGCCCTATTAAAAGCGTTAGAGAATTCGGAAAATATGGAAGACTTTACAGAATATAAACATCGCGACAATCTAGTAGACCAAGTGAGTAAATTAGTAAATAGGACGATATCTGAAATACTATTCTATTACGTCACTAGTACTCAGCTGGGCGTTAGATGTCTCTGGAGTTTCACTAAGGGGACATTCTAACGTGAAGTTGACTATACGGCGTACTGAACAAACAACAGACAGCTCTCCGCCGTACACACAGGGCATAGTAGCCCAAAACAGCTGTCTGTGCGTGGGTGTGTCTGTTGCTACACAATCAGATGTGTTGTGTGATCCAGAAAGTGTATTTATATATTTTCAATATATTCGTATACTTCAGTTCAACTATTCTATTTGTACAAATTTAAAGATATGCCTATCGATTGGACATCTGACAACACTACTCACAATAGAAGACATTCACTTCCTACAAGAAGATGTAGTTTTTTACAGTGATTTGTTGAAATGCAACATTCAGAAGGTTTACGATAGAGTTGTTCCGGAAAAAGCTAGCGGTTTAGTAAGTGCTGAAGAACATTTGCGAGAGTTGTTACCAAACGTATTGTCCAACGAACAGAAACAAACACTAGATTCCCTAATAAAGGCATTTCATATCGATAAAATTTAAATATACTCTGATATTTTTATATTCTCTTATTCATGTAATAAAATATGTATATTTTCTTTTCTAAAAGACGAATTTTATTGAAAAATTGCATGCATTCATAACCTACAAACACACCGACCTAATTATTAGTATGTATCTCTTGTTAAGTGTTTTATTGTAGGTACATTTGTCATGGATTTTATATTAAATAAATTTGTAGATAATTACAATTTGTACTCATTTAGTTTAAATGACTACCTACTACTCGAATAACAAGCGTAAAATTGTCAAATTTTGGGGGCTTAATCCCCGCTAACATTTTCTAGTACACTTCTGAACAGAGCAGGGTTAACATGAAATTGTATTGCATCATTCATTTTGCGCGCTCATTTGACGCATGCGCAGCTACGCAGGTGTCTAAGCTTTTTAGTGTCGTCTGCAGTTACGCCTGCAAATCTTGTGTCTAGGAAACTGGAACAGATACTAAAGTATACGCATGCGTTAAAAATGTCATTTTCAAATATGAAACATAACATTTTCAAATATCATTGCATATCATTACTTTTCGCACCCAAAAGCTTTTAGTAGGGGGTTGCAGTCGACGGTGCAACTGACACAAGTATGCAGGAACATTACAGGTACTGTTCAGCTTGTATTTCGTAGAGCACAGAACTGTTCGTGCGTGACGCTGGAAAGCGGCACTGGTCGCTTGTCAACATTCCGTATCGTAGACCAAGCGTTAACACATGTCTATAAGGAAAAAACCAGAGACATCTAACGTCCAGCCGCGATTCATGGAATGATCCCAAAACGACGCCGATAAGATCACACGCTAACACGGCTTTCAGCTGACGGTAACATAGTTACCGCGTTCTGGGATCATTCCATGAATCGCGGCTGGACGTTAGATGTCTCTGGTTTTTTCCTTATAGACATGTGCTAACGTTTGGT
>JARFOC010092697.1:0-13365 GCA_031763485.1 Osmoderma eremita | reverse complement strand
TTGATGAACAGAAGGAAAAGTATTGGACCAAGCACTGAGCCTTGCGGAACGCCAGAGTCAATTTCCATACACGATGAAGAAGATCTATTCGCTCTCACGATCTGTTTCCTATTAAAAAGGTAAGATTTGAACCATTACGAAGGAGTACCACATGTATGATAATTATTTTATTAGGATGTCATGACTGACACAGTCAAAGGCTTTGGAAAAGCCCCAGAACACAGTTGCTGTAAAGTGCTTGTTATTTATATTAGTAAAGACTCTCATTGAAGACCGAGAACAGGGCATCGGCTGTACATGAATTGGACGAGAAGCCAAACTGTGCAAGCGTTATAATTTTGAATTTTTTAAGAAAAACCATTAGCTGTTTTTTATTAATCTCTCAATAATTTTTGATAAAACTGGGAGTAGGGCAATTGGGATCTCCATGCACGCTAATGGCATTATTACTGCCAACTCATACTGCAAACTAACAAAATCAACCTTAAGACAAAAAATTACTAAATTTACGGGTCACGTGGTTCTCGGGATTTGTTCCTCGCACCGTAATTTTACTCATATTCAATTTCACAGACGGAAAGCGCCTGACCCTTAATTTCAAGAATTGCGAAAGGATTAGGTACTATAGACCGTTTCAACCACCGAATGCTTATGCTTATGGGAATTCATACATGGTTGCCAAATCGTGCAATCAACTCTACATTATTACTTTCGGTTCCATTATTAATTTATGACAGTTAAAATGCACATGAATGTGATATTAGATACGAAAAGGGAGGTATAAAAAAGTTATTTCTGGTCAATGCAGCATATACGGAGCAAGCCCCCCCAGAAATCATCTATTAAAAGGGCTGCCAACCCTTGTTAGTGCATGAGACTTGTGCTGTTGGCACAAGTCTCATGCTTTTCCACCGCTGAATATTCTTGTCCTGTCTGGTGTAGATCTGTTCACGCTAAGCATGAATGTTGCTTTAAATGAGACATGGCGAATTATTACTGGCAGCGTGAAAGCTACACGGCTGGATGAACAGTACAGAGCAGCAGGGCTTGAAACCCCCTTAGCCTAAGCGTACTTGAGTACACAGAAAAGTTCTGCCAATCCTTAGATGAGACATCCTCTCTATGAACATCAGTGTTGAATAACTTGACAATTTTCACTTAAATCGACAACTACCAGCAGGAATTCATTTGGAGGGGAATCAGGTGAATGCGATGAAGAGCATACAATGCAGCTTATTACCAGTTGCAGACGTTCTCCATATCCCTGGATTTATTACTCGCGAAAGAAAACTCAATTGACAGTAATTGTTTCGACACAAATCTAGGCATCTCTTCGCGTTGCTTCATTCAAATGGCATAGAATTTCGTATAATCCAGTGGCAAGAACTCATGGTACACTTCAAAAACTTCATATTCGGTCGAGCTGTTTTCGATCTTGTAAACGTTTCTTTTATTCATAGTAGACTCGCCAAAACCAACTTTCAACACATCCGATACGGAGCTGCACTTTATTCCATTCCGGAAGCAAATCTAATACGAACTAGCGTACCAACACAACAAAAGGTCGCAACAATTGTACTTCTACACATCAAAAAATTCAAAAATTTGGCGTTTTTTTTTGATCAAACCTCCTAAAAAGTAAAATTATTGTTTTTTGGCCGACCAAATTATTTATTATTTTATTAATCTATGAGTTTTCATACTTTTAAATTCAATTTATCACAATAAATAATTAAATTGCTATATAATACTGTATTTTTATCTTTCTTTGCATTTTTGGTTTATTTTTAGACGCTTATATGTGTAACCGGTATTTGTTGATTATTACGTTATTTCTTTTAGCGTAACAATGGATTCTAAAGTACCGTTAAGGCAAAAAAATATAAATGAACTTTGTTTTTTTGCAGAATTCCAATATAAAACCATAAATACATTCTTAATTTTGCAAATAACATTTCTTAACGACATAAAAGCATTAAGGGGTTACATTGTTTCATTCTAAGATAAAATACAAGTAGTATGCTACAAAAAAAGATAAAGAAAATAAGATAATAATAAAGGAAACGCAATGTTTGGTCACTAATATAAGTCACTTCTTCATGAGTAAGGGGATGCCGAGAAAGTCACGATAACTCGACGTGTTCACCTTCTGGTAAGAACTAGATGACAGACAAGACTATATTTCGGATTATAGGAGATCATAAGATAAATAAGGTAAGAAATTATTTCATGAAATTTTAGGTAGATACGTCAAAATTGAGATGTTTGTCTAATTGTAAGTTGACAATTTTAAATATTAAATTAAGTGAAGATGATGATATTGGTCAGATATGTAGAAATTTGAGTTTGTTTAAATATTCCAGTTATTCGAATTTAGAAAAGAAAACTGAATAGGAAGAGGCCTAAGTGATTAACAAATGACAAAGCTGTATTCATTTCAAAGCTGTGATTTAATTTGATGTGAGATGGGATGGGATTGTGGAATATTGTAAAAATTGTAGAACTAGAAGTTACGCATATTAATGTGATATACATTGTGTATATATATATATATATATGAATGTATAAAATATCCTAATACCCTTAGGCCCGTCATATCAGTTGTACGAACAAAGATCGTAGGAACACATTATTTTAATGGCCGGAAGAAGAAATATACAAGTCCGTCTTCATTTGATTTGTTGCTTCTGACCAAAATATATTTCATAAAAGTAATATTACTTAATTAAAATTTAACTAACAATCAATTGTACTAAAAAAATATTACTTTGGGTTTTTGATGTATAAACGTTTCAATCGAACTCTAAATCCTGTGTCTAAAGAATTTTTTAAGAAGTATTGTACCCATAATGTATGTACGTTTTCCTAGTTTCTAGTAGTGAAAAAGTAGGTGGATTTAAATAATCACTCGGTATTAAAGGCAATAAGGAAAGACATTGGTAAATATCCTTGCGGTTCAAGTCGAGTGTCCTTTGGTCAAACGTTTGATAAAAAACTTTAAGCTCCATTTAGAGTACAGATGCATAAGAAGAACTAGATATTTCTAATATGTCTGAAACAAAAAATGTAGTAAATCAATTCTATTCGGAATATTCTCAAGCAATTAAAAAATGTGTTCGATTTGATGTATATCTAACCTATTTGAAAATCTAAATTAAAACAAACTGGTTTTTGTTTTAAATAGAAATGATGGGTGTGACCCAAATAAATAAAATTATGAGTGGCGAACGCCGGTGTACATACAGCCCGGTCATAAATTGTGTCCTCCCTCCACCCCCCGCGTATAACTTGAAAAAAATGAGATAGAGAAATGAAACAAAAAACGAAATGAAATTTCATGCAAATTATGATATTTTGATTATAGCGATATGCACTTGACTTAAAATGTAATATAGAGGGCGTTGTCATCTTTAAAATATTAAGTGGAAGGTAAATTCACATAAACCCTTGCAAGATATTTTTATTATTTTTTACGCCAATGCGAGCAGTTCTACGATTTTATGTTTTTACTGACTCGAAACAATGATTGAGGTACGTTACGTTTCTGATAACCCTGATTTATTTTTTTTTATTTATTACTTATTTCTTTTTTTATTTTTTAAATATGCTTTGGTCATTAAAAGTGTTTCTGCAATAATTGAACAAAGACCGATTTTTTTCTGATAATATTTCACAAAATTTCATTCTACCTGCACCGTCTATTATTTTAAACGGTTGAAACGTGTAAATTTGAAAATAATTTTTTTTAAACTTGTAGAAGAAACATTACACCCATTAGCAACTTGTCTGGTTGCAAACTACTAAAGAAATTATATTAATTTTGTTTAAGTACACTTGTAACTTATTTTTGTAGATGGTTACTCGTAAACAAATCTGTTTATCTACACTTATTGATATTCGTCGGGCTTCTTTTGTTTGGTGCACTCTGCCAGTAGTGGTAAATATACATGCTTATGTACAATTTTCCTCAGATAAATTAGATATTCCAGAAATACTTCATTAATAGTTCTATTGGCTTCGTGATAATTTTTGTAAGATCACCGAAAATCATTTTTGCCACAACTCTTTTACCTTAATCATTTATTTCGGATATATCAGTAAAAATTAAAAAAAGTGTAAAACTGCTTGCGTTTGTGTAAATATAATAAAAATATCCTCCAAATGAGTATGCATATGGGCCTACCTTCACCTACATACATTTAAAATGTTAAAGATAACAAAGCTCTATAACTGCATTTTAAATCAAGTGCACGTCGCTATAACCAAAAATCACGGTTGGCCTCTAACTTCACTTCCTTTTTGTTTCATTTCTGTATCTCATTCCCTGCAAATGTTATATGTAAATTGTAAATTGTAATTTTGATCCGGCATTTATTTACAAATTAAAATATGCTCCAATAATATCATCATCAAAAAAAATTCAGCAAATTTTCAGCGACAGAAGAAAATTTTCTTTTATTGGCAATTAGAAAAATATGTAATGGTTTATAGTTACCATTCGAATTTACATGGTTACTTTTGGAATGAAAATACATTGTATGTATTTTTGTAAATATATGTTAGTATAGACTTAAAATTTAAAAAAAGATTTCATTCATTCAGCATATTTAAAATGATTTAAATATATATATTTAAATGCATATTTTGTTTTTTTACTGCACATATCCAGATTTAAGGGCATATTTTTTTGTAATTTCCAGTACATATATGGAAATTACAAGTGTCACTCTCCAGTAACAAGTAACATCACATCTTGGGTTAATTTTCCATCATTTTTCTTCGAGTAATCTCGACCAACGGCTGAACTCTACACGGTAAAAATCGTCGTCTGTGCAACATTCACACACATAATACAAAATCGTACTATATTTGTTCCTGCGACCATATCGATTTGTGTGCTTATTTAAACAACATTTCTTATGCATCAGTCTCACATTTAAAATAAAATAATTAATGAAACTAGTTAATTGTATTACTTCACAGATTAAATTAACATATTTACTTTACAAACAACTCACAAACTTGTGTACTCGGAAAATGTATAGCTTAAGGCGTTAGATACAAATCCCCGTTTCACCCAGTCGCATTCCCCCATTATACAACAGTGAAACGGAATTAAAACATTGGCGAAATAAATCGGAAAAGCAATCTATAGCAACTCCAGCAGCAATCCGAAATGAAATATTTTGAAGTTTCCAACTCGACATTATCTCGTCGAGCGATTACAGACAGGCAAACTTTAAGTAATCAAGTCGTAAGTATCTCGGCAGCGGCAACCAGCTAGGTAAGTACAATTCCCTGTGCTCCAAAGAGATGATATATATACGCCAACGTTATAAGAGGGAGAACGGTAGGTAGAAAGAGGGACATTAGACCGGATCTGGACGGCCATTGGTCATCTGAGATTGCTTGCAAACCCGGTGACAGCTTCTATATAGAGTCCAGTTTACCGGAAATTGTGTCCGCTGCTCCTGCTGAACTTCCTGTTCCTTTCCTTGCCCGGTGCGCGCGGCTCTATCCTTCCCTATCTCTTAATGAAAACAATGATTGCACACAATTTCAGTTGACCACGGAAAACAACGAATTTTACCTTTAATTACACAGCACTACGGCAGTATACCTACTTTTCATTTTATGATTCGAAGAGCATACAATTTTTCTGTCCAAAAAAGAAATCATATATTTATCTAGGGTAACTTTGGTTATAAAAGTGTTTTAGTTTTCATTCTTTTTTATATACATATATATATATACATATATATATATATATATATATATATATATATATATATACATAAGTCATACATAATGAAAACTGGTACGCTTCCTAAAACACAATACTGCACAAAAAATGTATTTATCAAAGTAGTACAGTACTCAAATGAAAACAAGTTAAGGTAAAAAAATAATTACAGTTAACAATGAGAACTACACCACTACAAGTGAACACAAAAAATGTAGGTACCTCCCTAGCTAGATACGTTATTAAAAAAACGTCTACCATATTCATTATTTAAAACTAAATTTTTTTGGCATTTCGGGCGTTACAAAATACTTGCAAAACCTCTAATAACATCTTTTATGTTTGAAGAATCGCATATGTACGTCACTTTTTATAGAATCATTTGCTAAACTATTCAACCGTATCAATAGCACGTAAATAGTTTTAATTATGGTTAAGCTTCAAAAAGAACGTTCACTAACGTAATGCTTAAAGCTATTATTGTATTAGATCATACTGCCAATGTTATTGTTTAAAATATACCCTGAAACATTTACAGGTAAATAAATTCTGGAGGTGTTGAGAAAATTTGATACACTTTCAATTTCCTTGCACTAATCAATCCCTATTACATCTCGTCTATAATCTCAATCTGCACCATTTTCAACAGTTAGTTTTAGTTACAATTCTATATCTTTTAACTTCGGTTTTTCTGATTCCAAAATCAATCAGAATTAAAATTACTTACTTAATACTGAAGTGGTTCAAACTCTCCTATTAAGGCATTCACGGTAACGTCGAAAACGATGAAAAAGTAGTTGAATTAGATTTTTTGTCTAACTAAAATGCGCAATAGCTAGAATAGCATGTTCGCGGAAAAAGATCTGTAACTTCTTGTAGAATACGAATATATAAATGATTCTTTCAGCACAATGAAATCAACTATAGAGGATTTCACACAATAAAATAAATAAATAAAATATTAAACCCAAAGTTAGTAATCATGGGCGAAAATAGAGAGTGCTATGTATTGCCATGATCTTATACAGGATCTTGCGATGATTCGAAAATTCATCCTTATCATATTAGGTTCGTGTGCCAGGGACGCTATCGCTAACATCAAATTGTTTATCATCAGGGTTAATTAAATACGTCCAGGCCCTGCCATTTATGCGATTGATATTTGAATTTAATATTGGAGTTTGCATCAATATCGGGGGCTCAATGGGTAAAGGCGGTCTTTGTTTTGTAGGGAGTAAGGGTAATATTACTCGAGCCAGCGACAATTAATGGGTAAATAAAACACTTGAAACAGTATAAATCTTCACTTTAGTCTTTAATGTATATCTTAAGGTAATCCACTCGGAGTTGACGTATAAAAAAAAATATAGTGAAGATTTATACTGTTTCAAGTGTTTTATTTACATAATATGGATCTTCATCAAGTAAATGCCAAATCAATCCAACAATTAATGGGCATAAAAAATGTTACTAAATCAAAGAATACTTTTTTTTACATCTTGTAAATTAACATGGATAATTACACATCACACAACATCACACAACAGAAAGGTGTTGGAGAAATTTCACACACCACATCGCGGGACCACCAGACAAAGAACGACGCGCCAATGGAATTAAGCGAGCTCAAGTTGCTACCATTGAGTCTAGGAAGGCCGTATGCTGCTAGTACAGTTTGGGTACCGTCGCGGTGCAGTGCATAATAATAGGTCACCGAGGTAATGATGACCGGGATATTTGAGATGGCAACGTGAGTAAGTCAAGATTATGTAAGTCAAGTGAGAGAAGTCAAAAGGTAAAAAAAAAGTTTATGAGCTCTTTATAGTAGAATAGTGACATAAATAGTGCAAAGGAAAGAGAGATTTGGAAAGAAAATGGTGGGAGACGAAGGATTGGAGCAGTTGAACGAGGGGACAGTTATAAGAAAATAGAATAGGGGTGGTACACGAACGCACACTGGCACGTTGGTAGCTTAAGGTATTCGGAAATTTAATTTTATTAATCAAAATTATTTATACGCATTGTTTATGAAAGTAACATTTCTGAACACATCTTTAGGTTTTTCGATATTAGAATAATATCGAAAAAAAAAGAGGTTACAGTTTTAATTGTCATTATAATTTAAATTAACAAGTGTCAGTTAATTGCCATTCAGAAGTTGCCCTGCTTGTGTCAACTTGACATAAATAAAAAGAATCCAAATTCATTAAAATTATCATTATTAAAATTCTTCAGACATTAAATTTACCATTTTGTAACATTATCACTACTTACTGATTTATACTAAAAGCTAGTGGCTAGTGGCTCCTAGTTCCTTTCAGTGAGTGGGCAGTCTAGCGTTACCACCGAAATATCAATGCCGTAGTGGTGAGATGTGACGTCAACATAAAAAGATGTTCGGGAGTACATGGCTCACATTTCTTAAATCTTAGTTGTTATTATTTTGAAGGGCGTCTGGTGGAAAGAAGGTGTCTGTCGTCAACTAAACTTTTCGTCGTACCCCATTCGATTTTATCATGGAAAACAAAATTTCAAGGAGTCCTGTGGAAAACCGGAATTAGTATTCTACAAAAAAATAGTATACTTATCTCAGATATAACAGGTAAATAAACATTTCAACCAAACAAGCTATAAACTATCAAAATAAGTACCAAAAATTAAAATATTATAAAACGTAAATACAAAGCCTAATCAAAGCTTTTCCTTAAAGAAAACGTAAACTGCATTTTCTAAATAGTTGAATAACAGTAAAAGTGTGTCAAAAATATTTTTCAACGTCAAAGTTTTTCCCGGTTTTTTAACAATGTTTATAAAATTAAGTATGTCCGTCTATTGTTGGTTGCTGCAAAATGATCGAACAAACAGTTATAGAACTCTGTTCTCTTTTTTAATGATTTTGTTAATTCTGTTTCTATTGCAATAGTGGACAAATTTCTTAATCGGATTTCTAAAATGTGTTTTCTAGAATTAACTGTGATAAATCTTTCCTCTACAGATGCTGACGTGGCAGGTAACGACCAGATGACAGGGTTAATATTTATGAACCTATGAAATGTGTTCTTCCAAAGAATTTGAAGAAATAAAGCATAACGTTCTTTCCTAAATCAGTTGTGTCGCTTAAAACATTTGAGTCGGGAAAAACAGCTCGTTACAGTCGTTTAAAAAGTTTCTATAGCCTACTATAGCTTCCCGAGTAGTTATAGTATCTTTGGTAAATTCACCATCACAAATAAAATCAAAAACTTCAATGAAAATTTGTTTCTGCAATTATTTTTACGTAATATTGCCTATATAGACTGTGTTGTGTTGTTGATATCATGTACTTTATCTCAATTTAATATCCAAAGCCAGAGCCCCACACTTTCCATAGTACATGTTGTTACCGATTTCTTGTAATACAAGAAAGCGGATAATTATCTTTACTAGCTAATTTGGAATTTGGTGCTGAGTATGCGGGCGACGAGAATAGAGAGCGCTTCCACCAACGAATTCTAGCAATGGATCAAAGAGAATGGGGCGATGTTAGCGAATGATGCTTGGCATTAAGGACAGGCTAAATGTATGTTTTTCAATAAATATGTAATAAAGTACATCATAAGCACAAAGGTATTTTTATTAAAATCCGAAAACCACTAACTTAATCCTTCTATTCTTACTAAATTAAATCTTTTATAAGTTCTTGGTATGCGTCATTTTATGCCAATGTAGAAAAACGAAAGAATCAACATTTTATTTATAAACTTAATCCAAACTATTATGACTGACATGAAACTAAAATTGTCTTACATTGGCAGATGCATACCAGCAGAAACTTAAGTGTTAGATTAGAAAAAAAGAATTAGATGGCACTTAACTTTTACTACAATGATCTTAGTATAATTACATACAAAAATGTGTTGCGTGCACCACTGCTTAAAATACCAATAAAACAACATGAAACTGCATTCATTCATCCGTAAACTACGGCTGTAGATGGTAGCTCTAAGAAGTACTACTTTAGCTTTAGCTAAGCTACAACACGACGTAAATAACATTTTGAATTCCTGGTGATATTTCACGTTATCCAACATAAATTTAATATGCAATGGTGCCAACTTTTCATCATTGTAAACTTGCATGAAATTTCAAGCAATTATATCGCTAGCCTTCTATATTCTAACTTGATGAGACTAACCCCTTTGCTTATGCTATACACCATTGGAAATTCTCCCCAACTGCCATAAATTTGCCTCAAATAGTGAAAGATTTAATGGATGTAGCATTAGTTTTACAGAAGCAGAAACCGCACAAAAAATTATTTGGGCTCACCATATTTACGAATTGATTTACGAAGCATTGTTAAAGCTAAAATTTCTTGGGCACCATCGGGTCCATGACATACCGCTATTAAAAATTTTCTAGATAATGTGTTCCAGTTTAACTACTCCTTCGGAACATTTTTTTGGTTCGAAATCCATACCTTCGTCAAAAGATGAAAAATCACTTGTAGATATTTTTAAGTTGTTATATTTTAAAAGCTTGGTTTGAGTATCTCACTAGTAAACTTGAAAACGCATTTAATGTTTGCTATCCTATATAAGCTTCATATAGCTTAATTCTTGATCGCATCCACAAACGATTTTAGAAATTTCTTACTTTCAGAATGGATAGTGTCTTTTCTCCAGTCGGGATTAGTCGGATTGAATTGCTATCACGGCACAACATGGATTCACTAGGTAATAGAACCACCATTGTGGTTTCATTCATCCGAACTTTTACACAACAAGGTGGTTTGTGAATTTTTACTGTCTAGAATAAATACTTGCGCACCTAAAATATCTGTTACACATCGATGTACGTTTCGCACGACTTCTTTTAAGAACGAACGCACTCCAACGTGCACCGACCACAATTATGTGTCGCAATGCTATGTTATTGGCTGTTGTATTTTTCAAATTTATATAACTTAGCAATCGAAACAGTTAATCCCATTATAATTTTCTTTTTGGTCGTTCTTCATATTATGTTAATTATGGGGTTGTCTTTAAAATGTAATATATGTTTGCTTTATTATCTTATAGTCGGGAATATTGCTGTTGGATGATAAAGATTACATTGGTTAACAAGTTCTTTCTCCGAAGCACAAAAATGACTGATTCCCATATATTTTTGCATGCTGAAATCAATTATGTGTTCAGAATTTCTCCATCACCCTTAGTTTTTATGATATGATAGGATATTGGCTTATAAATATAAAATATGCATGCATATATATGCAATACAAGAGGACGTGTCTTGACGTTATTTCAGTTGTCGGCTAGGGCTCGGAACTGATCAAGCAGCATGTAATGGTTAATGTTTGAACTTATCTTGACATTTTAAGACCTGCAAGTGTAAAGAAGACAAAAGCTGGGCTTCCGATATTTGCTGTGTTACGTGTGTCTGACTTCTTACAGCGTGGGCAAAAGGCAAACATACAACAACATATGCCTTTTCTCTATTCCTATGATTTGGAGGGAACCATCAGATCATATTACCGATTGCTATTTTTGTTTTACAAATAAAAGTGGTATGACTTCTAAATCCAAGCATACTGCAAAATATCTCAATATTCCATCTGCACTGAGACCAGTAGATCACAATCTAGAATTGCCTGTGCCTAAACCTCCACAAAATATGACACTAAGCGACGATGAAAGTGCTGATGACGAAGTAAACGAAGAAAGTTTTACAGGCGACAATGTGGATTCGGATCGAACATTCCAACCTGATTCGTCTTGTTGTGTGTCGCATCTTCTAAGTCAAGAATACCTCAACGACTTCGTCCGCAATTTAAAGTTGTCTATGGACCAAGCCAAACTTCTAGGTTCCAGATTAAAGAGACTGGAATCTCTTCAGAGTGGAACAAAAGTTGCTCTTTTTCGTAATCGCCATGCAGAATTTGAGAATTTCTCCTCTATGGAAAAGGACTTATATTTTGTAATGACGTTCGTTCTGTTAAGAAGACGCTTGGTCATGAATATAATACAGATGAGTGCCGTTTGTTCATTGGCTCTTTCAAATTAAGCTTGAAAGCGGTATTACTCCAATGGAAATAAGTTCCCCTCTGTTCCTTTGGCATGTGCAAGCGATTACAAAAAATATTGTTGTTTCCTCTGTGAATGAGACAATCGGGAGAGGAAAAATCATTATAAAATGTACTTCACTGACACCAGGAAATAAGAATGTCATTGGTACCCCACTTGTTGGTTCTCAAAAAGTATATTTGCCCCCTTTGCACATTAAGCTTGGGTTGATGAAAAACTTTGTCAAAGGTATGGATAAAAGTAACAGTGGGTTTGCATATGTGAGGAGTAACTTCCCTAAGATCAGTCCCCAGATCAGGCAGCTACTTCAAGATGAAAAATTTCTTGAGCCGCTAAATGGAATCGAAAAGGCAGCATGACTGTCTTTTAAGGAGATTTGCCACGGCTTCTTGGGAAATCGTAAAGCCGAAAACTACGTAGAGATTGTTAACAATCTACCGGCCTCATATAAACCCATGGGTTGCAACATGAGTCTCAAAATACACTTTCTTGACTCTCACTTGGACTATTTTCCAAAAGCCTTGGAGCAGTCAGTGACGAGCATGGCGAAATGTTTCACCAGGACATTCTGCTCATGGGGAAGAGATATCAAGGCAAACGAGGCCCTGCTATGTTGGCAGACTATTGCTGAACGCTGACAGCCGAAAGTGATATATCAGCACATTTTCCAAATAAATATATCACTTTGTATGATTTATACACATATTATAATATATACTTTCACAAAATTTCATTGCTTTGTCACTCGGAAACCCCGCCTGATAGAAAAATTCTGAAAACAGATATGAAATAAGTGTAAAAAGTATTACCAAGCTCACCCACATTACCTCGTGGGACAATATAAATCTGAAATTTTGTTGACTTGAATTATGTTTAACCGACGAGGCGGTAGCTATAGCGGTTTACCGATGGTAAAAGAACGTTGAGGATACAGGACGATGGTGACTGCTTTAACTAACCCAGCAACCCATACAACCAAAGAATGTAAAGAATTTGCCTGGTATCTTCTTTTATGTACTGCTTTCCTATTAATTTTAACAATTCATCTTGCATGATTGTTAGTTGAACATGATGGAATTACTTACTTGAAGGTAGAAATTATGTAAATACAGTGGATAAAGAATGCCTTCAAAAATGCCTCTTCAAAAATATGTCATTTATTAAACTTTGATCCAATGCCGGCACCAGAAAAATAGAGCTATTGTATAGAATTTTTGTATATCAAATACAAACTTTTGCGCACAGGCCGACAAAATTTAAAGGTTGACAGATAAGGAAAAACCTAATGTACAGGGAATCTCTGGTTACTAAGATATATTTGTGAATTACAGACAGACTACTTTATTTATACAAATCAAACATACACTAAGTAAAAGCGTGAATTGTTAGCTACTTTTCAACACAATCGCCGCCAATGTTAAGGCACTTACCCCAGCGAGACACAACCTTCTGTAAACCCTCCCCGTAAAAGGTGCGAGCCCAATTTGTAAAATACTGCCGTACTTCCTCTTGAACTTCGTCGTCGTCTTCAAACCTTTTACCCGACAAATGAGCTTT
>JARFOC010092686.1:0-13365 GCA_031763485.1 Osmoderma eremita | reverse complement strand
TACCGTGTTTGCAAGTACATTTATTGCAATCTATTTCTTTGGTATCACCATCCTTGCATTCTAAACAAAAGCAGTAAATTGCGATTAGTGATGCAACATCAGTTACTTCCTTCGCAGGTTTGAAGGTGTTAGAGCTTGTTTATTCTATTTGAGAGGAGTATGTGACTTACCGCATATGTAGTCGGTACATTCGTATTTACCGTGGTTGCAATTACATGTATTGCAATCTATTTCTTTGGTATCACCATCCTTGCATTCTAAACAAAAGCAGTAAATTGTGATTAGTAATGCAACGTCAATTACTTCCTTCGCACGTTTGAAGGTGTTAGAGCATGTTTATTGTATTTGCGAGGAGTATGTGACTTACCGCATATGTAGTCGGTACATTCGTATTTACCGTGCTTGCAATTACATGTATTGCAATCTATTTCTTTGGTATCACCGTCCTTGCATTCTAAACAAAAGCAGTAAATTGCGATTAGTAATGCAACATCAGTTACTTCCTTCGCAGGTTTGAAGGTGTTAGAGCTTGTTTATTGTATTTGAGAGGAGTACGTGACTTACCGCATATGTAGTCGGTACATTCGTATTTACCGTGTTTGCAAGTACATGTATTGCAATCTATTTCTTTGGTATCACCATCCGTGCATTCTAAACAAAAGCAGTAAATTACGATTAGTGACGCAACGTCAGTTACTTCCTTCGCAGGTTTGAAGGTGTTAGAGCAAAAGAACAGCATATAGGAATTAATAATTGCTAGCTACATGATTTTGATTTGGGGTTAGGCTTACCACATAAATTGTTGGTGCATTCCAATTTTCCGCGTTTACATCTACATTTGTTGCAATCTATTTCTTGGGTATCGCCGGCCTTGCATTCTAACCAAAAGGACAGTAAATGATTTTTAATAATGCAAATACACTCGGTTGTGTTATCCAAGTAAAAGGAATTAGGATATGATTATTATAATGGAAAAGAGTATGGGACTTACCACATCGGTGTTTTGTGCAGGCATATGAACCACGCTTACAGATACAGGTATTGCAGTCTACCCTTTTACGGTCGCCATTCTTGCATTCTAACCAAAGTGACATTAAGCAAAAATTAATATTGCGGAGTAACTTGGTATAGATTTTCGTATTAAAAGCAATTATTACTTCTTGAATTCAAGTGCGAGAAATATGCGTCTTACCACATTCGCAGGTTTGAACGTATTAGAACTTGTTTATTGTATTTGAGAGGAGTACGTGACTTACCGCATATGTTGTGGGTACATTCGTATTTACCGCGTTTGCAAGTACATTTATTGCAATCTATTTCTTTGGTATCACCATCCTTGCATTCTAAACAAAAGAAGTAATTGGCGATTAGTAACGCAACGTTAGTTACTTCCTTCGCAGGTTTGAAGGTGTTAGAGCAAAAGAACAGCAAATAGAGATTAATAATTGGTAGCTACTTGATTTTGATTTGTGGGCATCGCCGTCCTTGGATTCTAACCAAAAGGACAGTAAATGATTTTCAATAATGCAAATACACTGGGTTTGTGTTATCCAAGTAAAAGGAATTAGGACATGATTATTATAATGGAAAAAAGTATGCGACTTACCACATCGGTGTTTTGTGCAGGCATATGAACCACGCTTACAGATACAGGTATTGCAGTCTACCCTTTTACGGTCGCCATTCTTGCATTCTAACCAAAGTGACATTAAGTAAAAATTAATAGTGCGGAGTAACTTGGTACTGATTTTCGTGTTAACAGAAATTATTACTTCTTGAATTCAAGTACGAGAAATGTGCGTCTCACCCCATTCGGAGGTTTGAAGGTATTAGAGCTTGTTTATTGTATTTGAGAGGAGTGCGTTACTTACCACATTCGTCCTTGGTACATTCGTATTTACCGCGTTTGCAAGTACATTTGTTGCAATCTATTTCTTTGGTATCACCATCCTTGCATTCTAAACAAAAGAAGTAATTGGCGATAAGTAATGCAACGTCAGTTACTTTCTACGCAGGTTTGAAGGTGTTAGAGCAAAAGAACAGTAAATAGGGATTAATAATTGGTAGCTACTTGATTTTGATTTGTGGGCATCGCCGTCCTTGCATTCTGACCAAAAGGACTGTAAATGATTTTTAATAATGCAAATACACTATTTTGTGTTATCCAAGTAAAAGGAATTAGGACATGATTATTATAATGCAAAAGATTATGCGACTTACCACATCGGTTTTTTGTGCAGTCATATGAACCACGCTTACAGATACAGGTATTGCAGTCTACCCTCTTGCGGTCGCCATTCTTGCATTCTAACCAAAGTGACATTAAGTAAAAATTAATAGTGCGGAGTAACTTTGTATAGATTTTCGTATTAAAAGCAATTATTACTTCTTGAATTCAAGTACGAGAAATGTGCGTCTTACCACATTCGCAGATTTGAAGGTATTAGAGCTTGTTTATAGTATTTGAGATGAATATGTGACTTACCGCATATGTTGTGAGTACATTCGTATTTACCGCGTTTGCAAGTACATTTATTGCAATCTATTTCTTTGGTATCACCATCCTTGCATTCTAAACAAAAGAAGTAATTGGCGATTAGTAATGCAACGTCAGTTACTTCCTACGCAGGTTTGAAGGTGTTAGGGCAAAAGAACAGCAAGTAGAGATTAATAATTGGTAGCTACTTGATTTTGATTTGTGGGCGTCGCCGTCCTTGCATTCTAACCGAAAGGACAGTAAATGATTTTCAATAATGCTAATACTCTGGGTTGTGTTATCCAAGTAAAAGGAATTAGGGCTTGATTATTATAAGGGAGAAGAGTATGCGACTTACCACATCGGGTTCTTGTGCAGGTATATGAACCACGCTCACAGATACAGGTATTGCAGTCTACCCTTTTACGGTCGCCATTCTTGCATTCTAACCAAAGTGACATTAAGTAAAAATTAATAGTGCGGAGTAACATGGTATAGATTTTCGTGTTAAAAGCAATTATTACTTCTTGAATTCAAGTACGAGAAATATGCGTCTTACCACATTCGCAGGTTTGAAGGTATTAGAGCTTGTTTATTGTATTTGAGATGAATATGTTACTTACCGCATACGTTGTGGGTACATTCGTATTGACCGCGTTTGCAAATACATTTATTGCAATCTATTTCTTTGGTATCACCATCCTTGCATTCTAAACAAAAGAAGAAATTGCCGATTAGTAATACAACGTCAGTCACTTCCTTCTCAGGTTTGAAGGTGTTAGAGCAAAAGAACAGCAAATAGAGATTAATAATTGGTAGCTACTTGATTTTGATTTGTGGGCGTCGCCGTCCTTGTATTCTAACCAAAAGGACAGTAAATGATTTTCAATAATGCTAATACACTGGGTTGTGTTATCCAAGTAAAAGGAATTAGGGCTTGATTATTATAAGGGAGAAGAGTATGCGACTTACCACATCGGGTTCTTGTGCAGGTATATGAACCACGCTCACAGATACAGGTATTGCAGTCTACCCTTTTACGGTCGCCATTCTTGCATTCTAACCAAAGTGACATTAAGTAAAAATTAATAGTGCGGAGTAACTTGGTATAGATTTTCGTATTAAAAGCAATTATTACTTCTTGAATTCAAGTACGAGAACTATGCGTCTAACCACATTCGCAGGTTTGAAGGTATTAGAGTTCGGTTATTGCATTTGAGAGAAGTACGTGACTTACCGCATATGTGGTGGGTACATTCGTATTTACCGCGTTTGCAAGTACATTTATTGCAATCTATTTCTTTGATATCACCATCCTTGCATTCTAAACAAAAGAAGTAATTGGCGATTAGTAATGCAACGTCAGTTACTTTCTTCGCAGGTTTGAAGGTGTTAGAGCAAAAGAACAGCAAATAGAGATTAATAATTGGTAGCTACTTGATTCTGATTTGTCGACATCGCCGTCCTTGCATTCTTACCGAAATAACACAATTGTTTTCGGTAATTCAAATATGCTTGGTTTCGTGGATTAAAAGGATTTAGTGCTTGCTTGCTATAAGGGAGAAGAATAGCGTCTATGCGTGTTGCAATCTACTCTTTTAATAGCGCTGTTCTTAAATACTAACTAAGCCGACAGCAAAAGGTTATTAACAATGTGAAGTAATTTTTTATTTGATTTGCTTGTTGTAAAGAATTTTGGACATGGTATAATGTAATAGACAGCATACCACATCGTTTGTTTATTTATGTTGGTAATGTGAATTCACAAAGTATACATATCTGGATTACCAGAAGTAATAGAGGATTATTTTAAGGAAATGAGGGAGCTGAGCAGCGCCCTTGCATTCTAATTAAGATGACAACAAATGGAGATCAATAAAGTGAAGTTGCTTGACTTTGTTTTGTGGATTACAAGATATTGAGGAATGGGAATATATAAGAGGTGGTAAGGGTAATTTTTTGTTTCAGTTCTACGATTCCAAGCGACCCTATCATATTAGTTTATAAAATTAATCATGATTATGATTTTGTATTTTGTATTGTTCGGAAGAGGTTATATTATGGGTGAAGGGGGTTTCGACTTACCTGGGCAACGTCTGCTGGTGCAAATCCACAAACCAAACATACAACCGCAGGTATTGCAATCAACTTGCTTAGTATCGCCATGCTTGCAACCTATTGAAAGCCACAACAGATTGAGATTAATAATGAAAAGGTACAGATGTTGTTACTTTTCTTCCTTGTAAAGGAAAGATGTGACCTACCTTGTTGTGGACAAGGATATACAGTGCACACCCATTGACCTCGTACGCAGTTACATGTATTGCAATCTACTTTTTTGTAATCGCCATCCTTGCATTTGTCTAAAGGTGATAATCAATTAAGGTTAATTACATAAAGTTACAAATTTTATCTTGTCTTACAAATATTATTTAAGTCTAAACATTTGATCTACTATAATTTTGATTTTGTAGGAGTATAGAATTTGCAAAGAAGAAATATAAAATGAGGAATATAATAAATTCTTTTCTTAGTGGAAAGAATGGAAAAAAAATCGAGCTACAGCAGTAGTTCTCAACTTTTTGGCTATGTAACAATATTGTATTCGAATAACATTACATTGCTTACCAATACTACAATTATCCTGGGATGCTTCAGCGAAAACTGCCACCAGTCCAACCAACAGAAGTGAATCGAAGAACCGCATCTTGTTATGGAGCTGTAGAACTGCTACGAACAACTTGCGTACTAAACGAATGGACGATGGGCCTTATATACTCCACAATTGTTGATTTCTTCTTGTAAGTAGATTTAATTATCCTCTAAATAATTAACAATATTTGTGCAGGGATTTTTGCGTGGCTTTCCTGGTAAATATTAAGAAAAAAATAAGTAAATTCCTATTTATTATAACCAAGTTAATTTACGAAGTGTCTATGTGTACAATGGTATTATTGCATGTTTTGACGAATACAGGTTGTTTTTAAAGTTATTATTTTTTCTGAAAATCATCGGAACATGATTTTGTTTATCGTAATGTGGGTGAAGCTGAATGCTAATGGAAATTTTCTTCAGTATCTTAGAAAAATTATTTCCAATGCTTTTTAAATATAAGTTTTGATCTAACTACACAGTTTTTATTTTCGAATAGCGAGTGCTTACCATATTTAGTTAATTACCTTTGTTTAATTTATTAATTGTAATGCTATTATGGTGGACCGTACGAAAGCTTCCGGTTCGGATTATGTTTTTAACAAAAAATTGCGTTTTTCCGGATTTCGCTATCTCGAGACGAAGAGTTCCTTTGCGAGATCCAGGAATTCCGGTTGAAATTAAACTCGAAAATTTCACAGTATTTCGATTGACTCTTTTGCTCCTTCAGTTATTTAATTATCTACTTTCCTTTTAATTCAAATTTTGAAAAGAAACCATCTTTCACTTAATTAAATCATTTACTTGTAACTTTCCGTTTTCTAATTATTTTTTATGATTTTTTATACTGCCCTCTAGGTATCCGGACGGCGCATTATTTCCCTGTACCTTGGACCCCTTTTTTGGAATACCTTCTATTATCCTTTGTTGTTGTGGTGCACAATACTGCACAATGTAGTTTTAGGCAAATAAATTTTAAAATGTAATATTGTTCTAGCGAGATTGAAATAATTTTATTTTACTATCTAACGTATAATGTGTGATGTACTTTATGATACTCCCAATTAAAATCAAATTGTAAATTTTTGCCTATTTTAAGTATAATAATTTTTATTACTATTGGTTGGCTTAATCTTTGTATTCTTTATTTTAGGTCTGAGGAAGAAAATAATTTTTTTTAAATCAAACTCATAATTAGCCCCTAATCCTGCTATAAATATTGTTATTGTACCAATAAATAATAAAACTCTTATTAACCTTGAAGATAACCTAAAATTAAATCGAATTAACAAATAAACCCGGACTGTAACTAAAGTTGAAGAATGAACTAGGGAAGAAACAGGCGTAGGAGCTGCTATTGCAGCAGGTAATCAAGAAGAAAAAGGAATTTGAGCTCTTTTAGTTATTGCAGCTAAAACAATCAACCTAGAAATAATCATTATGTCATAACTTTCCTTTATATAATCAATATAAAATAAATAATTAAATCTGCCGTAATTCACTATTCAAGCAATAACTATCAAAATAGCTACATCCCCAATACGATTCCTGAAAGCTGTTAATATACCAGCATTATAAGACTTTACATTTTGATAATAATTTACTAAACAATAAGAAACTAAACCTAACCCATCTCATCTTAATAAAATCCTAATAAGATTAGGACTAATAATTAGTAACATTATTGATAACACAAACATAGAAACTAAATCGATTTATAAATTTATCACCTATCATATACTCCTGTCTATCATAAATTACTATAGAAGAAATAACTAATTATCCAAAATAATACTATTATAACTTTGATATCACAAATCAATATTTTTATTAAACTACTTGAATTAAATTCATAATGTTAAACATTCTCTTGTTAAAACTAAAATATTTCAAGGAAATCAATGTAAAAATAATAATATATACTCACGAACTCTGCCAGAATAACGTCATTTTTAGGAGCAGCTTATTCTTTATATTTGTATTCCTATAGGCAACATGGAATAATATATAGATGAATATATTCTCATTATATTCATCTATATATTATTCCATGTTGCCTATAGGAATACAAATATAAAGAATAGGCTGCTCCTAAAAATGACGTTATTATTAAACATAATATTATATAACTTCTTCAAGAAACAATTCTCTTAATTAACATAATTTCTCCTAATAAATTTAACGAAGGGGGAGCCGCTATATTACCACATCTAAATAAAAACCATAACCATAATAGGTATTAAATTCAAAAGACCTTTATTAAGAAACATCCTACGACTTAATAATCGTACGTGTAATATGCGATGTACTTTATGACACACCCAATTAAAATCAAATTGTAAATTTTTGCCTATTTTAAGTATAATAATTTGTATTACTATGGGTTGGCTTCATTTTTGTATTCTTTATTTTAGGTCTGAGGGAGAAAATAATATTTCCCAAAACGTCTAATTTAATAAACAATAACAGACACGAATTGTTATGTTATTGAATATGCGGTTAACTAAAGATACTATATACTATACTTCTATTATTTATATTTCCGAAAGAACTTGTTACACTTTAGCGTTATCGACAGTGACAACCTGATTATAAGTACAACATAAAAATAAATATCGTTATACTATATTCCTCCCCTGTTGATTTTATTGTGTAGAATCTTCATTCTAATAACTTTTTAGGTACTCTACGTATCCTTGAACTCGTTCTTAATGATGGTGCTTGTATGGATTCCTTGTGTGTCTGACGGATTTTGAGTTGCTTCTTCAGTGCTAATGGACATTGTTGGTACATCCTTCTCGTTTGTCTCGATCATCGTCGTATTTGTTTGATCTGTCTTGGTATCTGATATCGTCTAATTAGATGATCCTGGTGTACTAATGATACGTGGAATTTCTTCTGTGTTTGGTTTTATATTATACAAGAGCGTTCGTAACCTTCTCCCGAACATAAATTCACCTGGACTGTTTTGCCAGTATTATGTTCCTATACGTAAGTAATAAGTTGCGTGATCTTTGAATTGATTATCGGACCTATTAGCTGACATACGCGTTTTAAATGTCCGTACGAATCGCTCTGTTAGGCCATTACTTTTGCGTGGTATGGATTTCTCTGCCATTTGTGTACCGTTGTCGCAAACTATTATCTCTGGAAGTTCAAATAAAACAAATATATCGTCCAAAGCATTGCATAAAGTTCTTGTGGTAACAGTGTCTAATGGAACTAGTTCTATCCATTTTACAAAGCATCTATGTACTACTACCCGCTAAGTAAGATCACACGCTAACACGGATCTCAGCTGACTTAGTTACCGCTTTTTGGAATTGTTCCATGAATCCGCGGCTGGGCGATAGATGTCTCTGGTTTTTCCTTAAAGACATGTGCTAACGTTTAGTTTACGATACGGAATATTGAACGAGCGACCAGGCATCCTCCGACGTTCACTGATGAGGACTATGTGAGTCCGAAACAGCTGTCTGTACGTGAGGAATACCTGAAGCTGTACAATCAGACGTGTTGTGTGATCTCAGAAGTATGTTTATTTTTTTTTTAAATATATTTTTTATGTACTTTATTTTTTGAACGTACTTGCCGACTATTGGCAAAAATCTTTTTTCTTTGATTTAAGTGTTTCAGGAATGACAATGTTGTTCGACCTACTACAATTCCATTTTCCACTGAGATTTCTATACGTTTATGGTAATATGATGTAAATTCGCGTGTAATATGTTGGTTGCAATGCGTGCATATAGATTGTTTAACTTTTCTTAATGTGTGGTCGCTGCTTGTGTGCCTACGTGTGGTATGTTGTGTGATATGCATGACATCGAATTTTTCTACATGTAAGTCTTCATATGTTTTAAGTGTTTGAACATCTTTCGCCTTTATATCCATAGAGTTTGGAAATTTCTTTTAATTTATTTGCATAATTTTCAAATTTAATCGTGTGCAATTCCAAAAGTCTGTTAGTGCTTTGATTATTGAAGTTTTGATTTGGTATACTTAGATCCAAAAACTTCTACGTTATCTCTTTATAGTTTTGTTCTCCAAACTTGGTAATGAAGATGTGTTTCTGCTGTAGTACATTCATAGAATTTTAGTATTTTTCACTTCATGTCCTGTATTTCCTGAATATGCATTGCTTGTGGTACTATCATTATTTGCGTAGATACTACTCTTGTAGTATTTGCATTATTTGTTGTTTTTGTTGTGCCTGTATGTTGTTGAGGAATTATTGAAATTCTTCCGGGTAGTTTGTATTGTTCGTCAGTCAAACTTATGTGTAGGTAGATATATGCCGAGTGTATATTTTATATATTTCACGTTAATCCTGTTGATTTTTTTTACCCTCGTCGCCAATATGTTGTTATTGAATGTGGCTAATTAAAGAAATACTATACTTCTATTATGCATATTTCCAAAAGAACTTGTTACACTTTAACGTTATTGCCAATGACATGTGTACATTGAGGGTGTGATTATAAACACATAGTATAAAAACGAATATCATTATACTATACCAATTCCGTTTCTTTTATTCTACAAAATTAAAGTTTCACTATCAACATAAAAACACATCAGTTCAGCTGCTGATTAATTGTGGCTAATAATAACAAATTAACGTTACGGATTCATACAAGAAACCAGATGAACACAAGTGCGTCTTTATTAGACCATGTTGGCACGGAAGAAGAAGAGAAGCCAGTCGGCAGTTGCTGTGGTGTCAAGGTGTGGATTTGTGTTTCTATTGCACATGGTCCTATAAAGTAACAAGTGTGATTCACATAAATAAGTAGTCTGCAGTTACCATGAAAAGATCGTGTCAGTAACTAAGTAATTGGTACGTTACTAGACGATCGAATAGAAATAAAAGGTATAAAAAAGGTCAAGTGAGAATCTATGAAAGTTATAATAGTAATTGTTATTAAGTTAGATGTTGCAATAGGTTTTATAGCCCTACATCTAAAACAAACATTATGCTGCAATCTTCAGTATTTATAATATGCAACGGTTACAACTCAATATCAACTCGCTCCATTGATATTAACTTCTTAACACAGCCATTCTCCACACTTTCAAATATGTACTCTCCATCATTACACTTTTTATAAATATATTTGTTAAATCTCAAGTTTTTAATTTCTTGCTTATGTTTAGTTTATTCAGAGTTTAGTTAATATGTTGGCCACTAATTATCATTATCATTAATAATATTAAGCCTCTGCCACCAGCAAATTTTAAAAAAACGTGTTAAAGCAATATTGTTAAACAAGGAGTGCTACCAATTAGAGGAGTTCTTTGACGACGGCTTTATGTCAGCCCAATAGTGTGTTTTATGTAGTTGTTTGTCAATTTTTTGTTCGCTTGTTTGTATACATTAGTTTACTTACTTATTTTATTTTGTGTATTTTTATATTCACTATTTTATCTTTACTTTCTTTTTGACTTGACTATATGCCAAATCAATAACTTGATCCTTTTTTTGAATTTATTCACGATTCAATTGTTCAAGTAATCGTTATTGCTGTGTTTTACTATGCGCATCACAAATACATATATCAGGCCACAATTCGATCCGATCTGTTATCCTTTATATTATCCACATGGATTATTTTGTTACAATACTCAATCCCTTTAATTACTTTGCCGCTTATGCTGCAGCTATTTTAAATGTTGTCCACCTTACCAAAATCACTAAAACTAAGAACTGAGGAATGAATGTAACTAGAAAAACGCTCTAAAACCTGCATTTAAATATTAATGGATTTCTGCAGTTGCAAGCCATGGTTAAAGAGATAAAACGTTATGCCACGAAACCCGAAATATTTGGTGCAGACTTGTTCTATACAGTAAGGGTTGAAATAGACAAAAGTAGTTTATTTATTTATTTCCGTATGTCAACAGTTTATTACGTCGCTATATAGAAATATTTTAAGCTCAAACCCCAAAATCGCTCAGTAGGTGGAAAGCAAGGCCACATCGCATTGTGATCCATAATTTGCATCCATTACTGACTGAATGAAAGGCATATTGGTACTGAGAGGGGATTTTGAAAGGAAAATCTTTAAAAATGTCATTTTTTGAGAATATTTTTGTATTTCACCAATTTAGTGCTAAACTAGATTTTAACGTTAATTTCCATTCACTACATTGACGGTAGGTTTGTTTGTATCTTTGTGTCTATGACAGATCATATTTTTATCTTATACAAGCTCGAGTTGTTCCGAACAGGAATTAGAATGAAAATATATGGGAAACAAGTAATTTAACCGTCGACAATAAATTTCTGAATGATGTAGATTAATAACAGAAACCGTGTTTTCATTACTGGAACGAATCGAGAGCCAACTATCAGCCAGCCAGCTACAAATTGGTATGTTAAATTGTATTATTTAGATTGGATTCCTCATAGGGACGATTGCATATTGATGGTGGGCCCCTACCATTGTTTTACGGAAGACGAAGTTGTTGCTAATTGCAGGTTACCTAACTGCTATTAACATTACAATTAGCTACTGGGAATATGTTAATTTCAGTAACTAATTTTGTTGAAGTATCGAAGCATGTGCATTACATGCGCAATGTAATATAATATGTTTACATAAACCAAATAATTGCTTCCCTACTGCGATATTAATGTAGATACAAACCAATTTATAAATGAGTGTTTTATTTTATTTTTTCGTCCCCTTTTTGGATTTCTAAATGTATCTCATCAGCAGGCAACAACCCTTCATTTTTACGAAAACTAGCGCCGCTAACTTTTTCAATTTTATCGCACCTTCTTTTTATTAAAAACGTCCAAATAAACCCAAGATAACTAGTAACTAATAAACTGATACTGGCAACAAATCACCAAAAAATGCCAACGAAAAAACGGACCAACCTCAAGGAATACGGCTAAAGTCCACTATTACTAAAGATGTATTCAGTATCATTTATGGAGGGCATCCACTTTAAAAGAGATTTTAAAGTTGCCCTTAGCTAAGAGCTTACTTTAGTTAAAACGGCTTTAAGGGTGTGATTATGAAACCGGAAAACTGCCTCAATGCAAAATAACCAACTAGGGAAGAAAGCCTTAAAAAGCTTGGACTGAAATAACGTCAGATACTACAGAAAATCCGGCAATTTGAATACCAAAGGGGCTGCAAGCAGTTGTTGTATCAAACGGATGGTGAGATAAGGTGCTAAAAATGGCTTATTTAGCAACTTAAAGAAAATTATATACAGAGTCTGTACATGTATTACGACAACGAAGTTGCTATCTTCAGCAGTAACGCTAAAAAATTCTTCAGCATGACGTCAACGCACACAAGAAACAGTTCTTGATTTAGGAAAATATTGTTCTTAAACATATGATAAGCTCATATATGCGCGAATAAATAATCATTTTGAAATGAAAATAAAAATATTTTCGACTTAAAGCCCTCTTAATCTCTAGAGAAATAATATTTATGTTCATGGGAGTTATTGAAACAAGTACATATTGTTATTTCAATTGACTCAACCTAACAAGTATTTAAATTGTAAAAACAAAAGCTTAGACTCTTTCTGCTCACACTCAGTTTTAAATAAAATATATGACAGCAAGTAAAAAGATAATCACCCATCTGCATAACACAATAACTACTTTTGCGGCTCTTTTAGAGAAGGTAAAGAAATGATTCCAGAAAGACTTAGAATCTAAGTGTATGCATTGATACTTCACCGTTCGTTTGTAGATTATTGCATCTTGCCCAAGTTTTAAGATAGATAGATAGATAGATATTTTATTCATCCTCTCGACTACAAAAGTAATATGAGACTAGTCAATTATTAAAGTTAAGAGTATAGAATATCAAAATACAATTATTTTAAAAAAATAGAAAATAATTACTAAAATAACAACAATAAAAAATATCACAATAATAGAAGCCTATTGCTCATCAAAAATATCAGGTAAGGAGCAGTAATATTTTCGGAATAGATATTGTTTTATTCCGATTTGAAAATTTTTATTGAGATCTAATATTTTTTTATCGTCGGTAGTTTATGGTAAGCTTTAATATGATGATATGATCATTTATATTCAGGAATTTCAAGTTAAAGACCATTACGTGTGTTTGTATGAGTGACAGTTACCTACTTTCGTTAACTTATTCCCATTGTCATATGCATATATGTTGGGGTTTGGCTTTTCTATTAATCAAACACAGATTCTCGGTAGCTTAACGTTCATATATTATACGATGATTTGA
>JARFOC010092675.1:0-13366 GCA_031763485.1 Osmoderma eremita | reverse complement strand
TTTCTAATACTGGCGGCGCTCGCTGCTGTACGCAGCATAGCGGGACGAGCGATCCATGTAGAGTATTATATCTTTGACTGGACCATACAATACCTAGACTTATTAGTTGAAGAAATTACAATAAGGGGACTTGAAAACGAAGTTCCTGAAGAATCGTTTGAAGCGGTAAGTTTAAAATATTTGGGTACATGCGTGGCCGAGACATATGTCGCGTATTATAGCATAAAGGAACTGTATAAATCAAAAATTACTCACACTAGGTTCTAGAATTTACCTTACATTATCTTACTGATGACGGACTGGCTAATTCCGGGATGAACCAGCGAATAATGAGGTTTGATCTAATGGTGGCATTATAACTGGATTACCGGGGGTAGATACCGTGGTTGGAGCCCCGCGGCGGTCTGTTTAGCGGACAATAGACTCGCAGGTTCCTGCCAGTCACTCTCGGTATTAGCTAGTCCGTAGGAGGGCGACACAAGTCATCCCAAGCCCAAGACAGGATCACGCGAACCACCAAAAGGAATCGTGAGATTTACTTGTTTGTTCTATAGGTTTTATATTGTTGACGTCTCGCGCTTTTGATAAAGTATAGGTTGCTGTAATACTAACCTGTGCGCGTACAGCGATGAATGTATTGGTTCTTACACGTTGTTGTGGCGTGAAAAAGTTTCTGCGTATATACGCGAAAGGACGATCGACGCGATGGCTTTATAAATCAAGTGACCTTCGCATAAATAAACATTTCGCATTCCTTTTTTTTCTCGGTGTCGGATACCACGTTCGTTATATACCGCTGCTACAGGAAAGGTGTGAAACTACGAGGAAGCGGCGCTTCTTTAGAACGCGAACGAGATAAAAGATATCGTGGGGAACATCGCATGCATTTTAAATCGATGATTTCGCTGTTGCATATGTATATTAAAGTATGTAGTATTAAGAACATGTCCCGAATTAAATACCTGGACAAACCTATATCTTCCAGTTACATGAATAGTAATAATTTTTCTGTATGTTTGACGGTTATCCAGTGGAGGTAGAAAACGAAGTTGGAATCTAAGAAAGAAATATGCTAGCTTTGTGAGCTTATCCTACAACACGTATTTCATTATTAATTGTGCGAAAAATTCTTTTTGAGAAATAAATGAAATCATTTTCTTCGGTGTGTTGGTACAGCAGAGTAATGCGTATTCTGTTATAATAAACTGAAACATCTTGTCGGTTCCTACACTCTTTACTAAACTTATCCGCAGTTGGCACGAATTGACTCAGACAAACACTGTTGCTAAATGTCGTTTAACTTTTGCGCTCCAAATGTAATCCTGCTGGTGGTTCTTCATTTAACGGAAAACCGTCAGGAGGTTCAACACTCGTAGTGCTCAGGAAATCTCTACGGTACTTCAGTCGACTCTGTAGTGTTTGTGGTTCACAGAAACCGTGTCTGAGATCGAAGCATTCACTGAACTATTCTATCTGCTCAAGTTCTCTCCGGCGAGTTGGGCAGGTTTGAAAAATTGCTGCTCTGTACAGTTTATTCAGCGGTGTAGCTTTCATGTAGACAGAGATAATTCTTCATAAGAAATATGGACCTGTTTATCGGGAACAGATCTATACTAGACAAGCATATTTGCCGATGGAAAAGCATGAGGCTTGTGCTGCTGTCCTTAGAGTTGTCGGGTTGGCATCCTACTTACTTCCACAAAGTCATTTTAATAAATGATTTCTTGTGATAACTCCTTGCCTGATTTTCTGTCAATGATGATTGTGTGTGAGTAATCTGCCAAGTAGGACACCCAAGTACTTTGAGGAGTCCTCATGTTACCTTCCCATATAACGTGTATCTTGAGCCTTATTTTTTTGGTATTCAAGTGAACTGCACAGACCCGAGTTGTTATTATAGATGTTATTCCACGTAACTCCTGTGGTCAGGTCAATTCTTCCCAACCTGTACAACATATTTTACGAAAATACAATACATACTGTTGCATACAATACATACTGCATGCTTCGAGGATAAGAGCGGAAGACATCTAAAATGACTAAATCATGATTACACGACAGCTACAAAATTTGCAGGCGTATATGCACAAATTTACCATTACACTATTTTCAAACAAATACATATGTAATTTGTTGTATTGAATAGAGCAGTTGTTAGACGGAAATTGTCATGTTTTAACGTAAGCCAAACTATATTTAGGTGAAATATGGGCGCGGTATGAGTGCGGGCGTTTAGGCAATCGTCGATGCCGTGAAATAGTTTGATTTCAGGAATTCTTGGGTGTGGTCGAGTAATTATTCTTTTTGTATGTAGCTGCAATAGATATGCAAATAGAATATTGAGAAATTTTGTGCAATTTTAAACAAACATCCCGATTTTCTGACGGCCTTGTTTATAAATAATTGTATTAGTGCAAACCAAGGGTGCGAAAGTCGTGCGAAGAACTATTTTAAGTTCCAGCATATTACTAGTTTAGATGAAGTATCTATACAAGAGCATCTTCACAGCTTCGTATAGTTTACGTGAATCGAGAATGAAAAGAATGGTTATGATATTCCAGTTTTCTATGTCAGTAGCAGAAGGTGAATAACAGAAGATGAAAATCCATATTATTTGTGATGGCGTCTTAACTTTGCAATGCGCCACTGGCTTCCCTACAAAACAACCCACCCTACCTTGACTCAACACACATGTAGTACAGTTAGTTCAAATTAGGAAATCTGTTAAACTAACATATTTGCTGGCAATATATTGTACAATAAATTGGATGTTGGAATTAAAAATCATCAAAAAGAGAGGCTGCTGCAACGAAAATGATAAACATTTGGATTGTTGTTTTAAAATTATTTTTCCTCAGTGCATAGGCGTATATGTCCTTATAGTCGGTAGTGTATACGTACATCTACTTGGGTATGCATACTGACGTATGTAGAAACATATGTACTTAAAAATGAAACGAAAACGACCACGACGAAAATCCGTTTCGGGTTTCATTCTAGCGGTCAGTTGACTCCTTTCAGTGACACAGCGGGCAGTCGATCGCGAGTAAGCGGCGTAACACATTGGATTTGTTATACAATGGTAATTATGAGCATGACACAGACAGAATCGCCCGGTACATGTACGCTCGAGATCCCTTCAGAGCCGTCTTGCAATTGATGTTTGATTTATTGGTTTTGAAATATCGTAGGGTCTCGTCAACTAGAGGTGGACGCGTCTTCGGTTTAAATATTCGACGGAGACTTTCTATGAGATACGTGTCGGTCCCTAGGGGATTTTTGTTTTATTGACCTACCATTTCTCAATAATTTGGATACTACAATTTATCAGAATAGATAAGAGTACCTATGCATTGCAAAATAAATCGGATTTATTTTTGAAATAAAATGTATATTTATATGAAATTGTAAATGTCCGTGTTGTTGTTACAAGAAGTATATATGGGAATTATGTACATATAGGTATCTAAAATTGAAACGTTTAAAATATTAAGATTCAAAGGAAGGTTATAATTTTTGGGAAATTTTCTGTTTAACATTCTCAATTCTTGAATTCTGTAATTATAAGTGGATGCAAATCTACATGGTTCTAGCACCATGAGAAGCCACGTAGATTTGCATCCTAGCTGAAGAATTAGAAAATTAAGAAATTTATAATTTCTCAATCATATCTATTCTAATTACTTACTTCGGCTATAAAATGTTAAATCTCCTTCACAAATTTATTACAAGTAACAATTGTTTCACCACACAGTGGCTTCGTCAGACTAAACTAAACACTAATACAATACAACTTTGTCTTTATTTGTTAATTTTGGCAGAGAAAGAACTGACGCAGAAATAAGAACAACTAGGATACATACAAACGCGAAAGGAAGAGTTGTTATGGTGTGGGCATATACTAAAAATGGAAAGAAATACATTAATTGGAAAACATAAGAATAATGGAAAGACCCACGCACACATGGGAAGATGGAGTTAGACAAAGCGATTGGAGGAAAGGATTCGAAAAATAGAGGGAAGCTTGAAAGTTCAAATGCGGGATGCCGCAGACGCTGTCGGTGTCTTACAGAGGAAATAAAAAAAAGTTACATTAGGTTTTAAGTGGTGCCTCCAGAGTAGTGTTTGTAAACAGTGTCTATTAATGTATCTAATTAAATCTTAATAGTTTTAATAAGTTATTGGTTGTATCAGTACAAATATCTTGTACGGCATCTTTTTATCGTTCATTATAACCTTCGTCAACGTATTAAGTTTGGACGCAGCTATATATGCAGTGCACGCGAACGTTAAGCAATCTTCCCGTCAAATTCATATCGCATGGGATTGCCTATATGATAGGCCTATACGCGATTGTCATTTAAATTATTCTTGGAATTTTCCCCTCCTTTCCGGCTCAGCCGATAAAGGCGAACTCTGTTATGTAGGGAGTAAGTTCAGCCAGGAACAGGTGATATCTTTTTTTATATATTGTAAATTAATACATAATCACATATTACATTACATGGAATTACCAGACGAGCTAGGAAACGCCAGTACAGTTACCCGAGCTTAAGTTGCTACCATAGAATAGAATTAAATAACAGGAGGGCCGTCTGTTGACGTTATAGTACGTACGAAAACCATTAGTGTAGCATTGCACCGCAGGGCGGGACGGGGATGGAAAGGA
This sequence comes from Osmoderma eremita, assembly GCA_031763485.1. NCBI lineage: Eukaryota > Metazoa > Arthropoda > Insecta > Coleoptera > Scarabaeidae > Osmoderma > Osmoderma eremita. Next base: position 8,697 of record JARFOC010092675.1, on the reverse strand, counting down.
AAGAAAAGTGTGCTGTGGTGCAGTGGCGGCTCGTCGGGGGTGGTACTGCCCATCCAAACATAATTCAATAAAATGAAAATTTTGAGATATCATTAATTTACTTTTAATAATGATAATAATATTAAATGTTTAGTGCTTGTGCCTACTCCTGCCCATCCATTAAAAATAATAACGATAAATAGTCAATGTTTGTACCTATTGCTGCCACCCATTAAAAGTACTCACGAGTGGCCGCTGCTGTTGCAATGGGGTACAGAGTGATTAATAAATTGGAGAATGTAAACATATTTTAAAATGTCAAGGAAAAGAAAGAGTGTGGCCGTCTGAAAATAGTGAAATAGAAATAAATGTAAAGAAAAGAGTGATTGGAGAGGAGAATAAGAAAGAATTGGAGGAGTGGAGTGACAAGCGGAGGAAAAAGAAAGAGAACAGGATGGGACACAACATAACACACATACGAAGGGTAGTTAAGGTATTACCCAATTTAATTTATTTATCAATTGTCAAATAATTGTCTTTCAGAAATTACCATTTGGCAACATTGCAGTATATATAAAGGAATTAATAAAAATATTGCAATACGTGAATTATATTTAATATTTAAAAATCAAAACTACTTACGTGTTCATATTATAAAAATGGGTTATTGCAGTTTTCTTTAAGTTTCTTAAAGCTTCGGATATCTGGAAAAGAGAAACATTTAAAGGCATTTAAACTGTCAGTTTTCTTATCAAAAAAGATAATTATATTGATGCTCTAATGTTTTGTGCTAGAAACGACGAAATGTATGTATTTTTACATGCATGTCTCCATGCTGTGGACAACGGAAGATTACAAAAGGAAACGAACTCAAACGGATACTGTTTCGACATCTCAAAACCTTAGAAATTGACAAAGCAAAAGAGGACTGGACCGTTGTAAAAACTCAGAAAACTAGTTTTCAAAACATAAATTCCTGCGAGTAGTAAATTACTTCTTATAAATATGTATGCTCCAGACTACCGTCGATGCTCTTTTCTCTCGCGGCAGCTCCCGCTAGAGGAAAAAAACCCCGCAAAAGCGGTTGTCGGCGACGAAGGGCCGCGGCGTACTATACATTAAACGGGGATTCTTCTTCCATGTAGTAATGAATATTTCAATAAATTCCGGTAATTTTAATTTGAATGGGCATCAGATCCGATCGCCAGATTTCCCGGCTGTGACCTCTCGCAGACATTCCGATAATCCCGAAGCGATCGTTGCTGAAACGTTTTCGGAATCACCGAACGAAGAAAAAAAAAGGTTGTTAGATCCAGATCCGTACTTCGAAAGAAAGAGTTAGGGCCTATGCATGTGTGTTAACTTTTAACGCATGCATAAGTACGATAACCAAATTGATAAATCTTTTCACCATAAGAGGATTTAAGATGTGTATACATTTGTCTTTATCGTAAACACCTTAAGGTTTTTGGTTAATGCAATGTGTCGATAGAATGCCGATATTAGTTTAATTTAGTTTAATTATTAAAAAAAAATTTGAATCAATAATTTTTTAAAATTTTACACATAATTTGGCCGTTAGGTATTATACAGAAAAATATCATAGGCACCTTAGATACATGTGAAACATCAATTTTACATACAGTCAATGGTTAATTTCAATGATTTTAGGTGGCGAACCGCACATTTGTAGTCATGTAACCCCGTATAGCAAGAGCCTTTTCTTTCCTCTCTATCATGCACACTGTACTGCGGTGCGACGCTATGCAATACCGCGTGGACAGTTTCCGTGCTGTAACATCAGAGGACGGCCCTCCGTTCGTCTTTTGGATTCTATGGTAGCAACTTAGGCTCAGGTAACTGCACTGGTGTTTCCGTGTTCGTCTGGTAAATCCGTGTTATAACATATAAAATCCTTCCAAACCCCTTGTCGTGCTGAATGTTATATTGTTGTATTAATTTACAATATTGCTATTACTCCCTACACGACAGAGTTCGCCTTTATCGGCTGAGACGGAAGTGAGGGGAAATTCCAATAATAATTCAAATGACAATCGCATAGGCAATCCCATGCGCATTCAATTTGACGAGAAAATAGTTTAATATTGGCCTTCGCTGCATATATACATATTTAGATTGATTTTCATTACTGTCAAGATACTCACTGGCCTTCTACTTTCCTCGCCCAACAATTCATTTAGGATTATTTACATTAGTATTTTGGTTTAATTTAGTAACATTTGAGGCCAGGAAGAATCTTATGCTCCCTCTACCCCTCTGCACTCCACAGCTCACAGCTCAACAATAGTGTTTATAAACCTTTGGGTTCAAAGTGATATTTTCAAAACAAATTGTACTAGACAATCTATGAGTTTACGTATTTGGAAGGGTTGAACAATTGTGGAGGGATGTCATCAACCCTAATGGACAAAAGTTACACAATATCAAGGTGTGAATTTTCTACGGGATTTGACGGTCATTTGGGAGAAACCCCCCTTCAAAATTACTCGAGGGATGGCCTCTGCGTTGCTAGTAAGCGTCAGAACAAGTAGGCTGCCTGGAAATATTTTGGTGAACTACATATCCGTTCACTAAAATATTTCCGGACATCCTAACTGAACTAAACTCCGATTCAGTTGGGTTTCACTTAGTTTGAAATTTTTTGACAGCTTCTTAATTCCATTAGTTCTGTTCGTGTTTGGAACTTTTTCTTTTGCCTTTACGTTTTCCAACTACAGTTCCGTTACATATCAAGCTGTATTTAGTTTCGCTCTAGAAACGAGCCATCCATTTCATAAGAATGTATACAGTTAATCCCACAATCAATGCACCCCTCGCTGTAGCACCGTGAAGTTCAACCTAATCCTAAAATGTATCCACCCGAGCATTCATATCTTTTTCAGGAATGCAAAAGTGAAAATACACAACCAATCTGGATTTAGTACTTAATATGGTTCATTCGTCAATTATTATTAGGTCAATTGCCTTGATCGAATAATCTCATTGGCAATGGTTTTTCTCATTTCGCGGCTAATGTGCTTCATGATATTTGCACACGCAACGTTGAAATGTAAGATTGGCCCCATATTCAATCCATTTACTTCTTGCAAATAATTTCGGTTTCAGAATTATGAAATGATAAATTTTTTAAGTAAGCAGTAGGAAGAACCTTTTATTTTTATTTTGCGTGCAAACCACCCATGCGTTGTTTACCTACGAATAATCTGTATTTTGGAAAAATCCCGCTTGTGTAGAGTGCAGTATTTTTTCTGAATGCAGATTATTCGTAGGCGAATAACGGTAATGTGTGGCCGACGCCTCTACGTTAGGGTAAACTGCTCAGCCGCTATTCGATAAAATTGTGCTTCCCTTTTACGGCGAGGAGCAGAAATGAGAGATCTCTTTTCGAACTTGAAAAATTTGTAATTTTGCCTTAAGACTTTTGACTGTTATACAAGATAGCACAACAAAAACCAGTAAACAAATAAATCGAAAATACCAACAGCCCAAGGTAATACATTATTGTGGGTCATCATGATTGTTAAGTGGATAAAATTTACATCATGCGTATATGAAAAACTATTAATGGATTTTCGGAATAAGAGAACTTCATGAGAAGAAAATATTAAGCATGCTTCTTACTTAATTGAAAAGTATGCAAAGATTGTATTGTGAAAAATTACCGCCGTAACTTCCGTCATAAAAATATCCTTTTCTTTCATTAACAAGCCAAAATTCACTATCACAGTTGTTGGAAAATAATTGAACATTGGAAAGAAGAGCGCTGAAACACAACTGAGGACTATAAGAATTTCATTTATGTAACCAATCGCCGTGATAAGCTCTCTTTTTCACAACTTGCTCTTCCCCATGTGTGATTCAATAAAATTTAGCTTCGCTTGTCCCAAAGTAAGAGTTGTGCGCCCCCCTATTTTCGGGAGTAGAGGAAATACATCAGTTATCTTCCAATCCAATAGAAGGTTTTTGTAGATTTGTTTCTTTTGTAGTAGTATAGAAAAAGTGTTATTACATATTAAAAAATGTCGGGATTGTCATTCCGTGTTACCGTTTGTCAACCATAATGCAAGTAGAAAATCTTGAAAAGACACTGCATATGTTTATTTAAATTTATATCTAGGCGATTCGTTAATCCAATACAGATGTCAGATTCCGCAAAATCCGACATTTTCCACATAACAACAGTTTTATTGAAATCGATTTCCTAATTGCGACCCTGCACAAATACCAACCATCTATCTAGCCATTCTTTCAACGATCTGTTGAAGCTGTCTTGTCTTCTCTCGAGCTTTTTTGCGCACTGGGCCACCTACGATAAAGATTCATGGGGCGTTTGAGTCGCTCGGAAAAAGCGGCTGGTGGGCGCTAGCTATGCGACACTGGCCAAGGGAATGGCGAGCGCCAAAACACGGATAGAGAGGCGCGCGCGTCGCTGTTTCGAGCCCCTTTTTATGGTCGTCGTCTCGCTGACTTATGATTCCCGTTCCTGACAGGACGACCGAGGCTATTATATTATATTATCCGTTGTATGCGTATTTTCCTTGTTCCCTTGCTATGACCGATGCGATACGCGGCCTTCTGCCCAGCTTTTTGCCGGTGGATGATGAAGCTGCTGTTGCCGTTTTTCGATGTGCTCTTCTGTTCTTTCACCTTTTGATGTCGCGCAAAGTCGTGAGTCGACGAAATTCGTTTCATAAGTTTTTCTGTAACGTGCTAAGCACCCACAAAGACTATAGCGTTGCATTCATTTACATATTGTATTCATTGAAAAAAGTTTTAATGTTATTTTACATACTCAAGGTTGTGGAGGTATGACCAACAATAATCCTGTAAATTTCACATGCTCTTTGTAATTTTATAATTTGTAAAATTACATGTGAGCATGTTTACTAGCTTAGCTGCAAATTTTAGTTGTAAAAATACAGATAAAATTTGTATTTTTACATACTGTTTTTACTTGGATGTAATATAGAAGATTGGGGCAAAGTTAAGGTTCGCCCAATTGTCTTTGATATTTCAATTCAAAGATAACTCATCGTTCCGTAACTTTAGTCTAATTCTATAGCTCTTAATAAATAAATCAAACTCATAATATACAATTTTATTACGAACAGTAAAACAAACCCAACAATTAGAAATGAAATTGAATGAAATTATTTCTTGCAGTTAAAAAAAAATATTTCTGGGAATATTTCAAAAATTTAATCTTTTAATTTATTTACTAATGAAATAATTTTATTTTTTGAGTTACTTTGTTTTTTGGATCTGCTGCCGTTATCTGGATGAATTTTTAAAGAATATCGTAGCATTTCTAACACTGTGGAAACTTCTTTAGGATATTCTAAATTAAATATAAAATAATACCCAAAAGCAATTTTGACTGAGTCCAAACTTGAATTTGTTTGTGTGACCTTTTCCGTATATATCATAAATCACCGTTTTGTTGCTTTTACTGAAAATTTATAAGTTAGCACATATTTAATATTCACTTAATATTTTAATGCTTACTGATTTCTACAATACACGGTGAGTAGGTTTTAACGTACGTTGTTAAGTTTTCATCGTCTGGTTCCTATTAAATAGATAAATAATATTATAAACATACTTATAAGCACAGTATACAGAGGACCCCGCAGAGTCATACAAATTTAAAGATATTTCTTGTAAAGATTCCTCTAAAATCTGTACTGACTGGGCATGTTTAACTTGTGTGTAATGCTTCTGAATATGTGCTGTTGCAGTAAAGATACCTTATTAAATTCTACTACACATCTACATGTTTCACTAAACAGGCACATTAAACCCAGTATCTTTCTTAATGTGGTTAATGACAATAAAATCTTTTTGTATCTTTAGTTTTATAAAAGCATTCCTTGACATTACAACAATTAATATTATGAGACAACATTGTTTTCAATTGCCTCGCATAGTTTTCTTTAATGTGCAAAGTATAATAGTAGATAAACACATTTAAATACAACACCCGGTGTTTAACGATGAAAACGTTGATGATCATGATACTTCGGCAACGATTTTAATTTAATATCACAAAATGAACAACTCCGTGAGTACAACAATAACAATATAATGTACAAAATTACTCACCCTTTCTTACATTTCAATGAATTGCAAACAACATCAAAGAAACACATATATTTCGACACCGCTTGGAATTATGAGTCAGTGCGACGGGAACAACTTGCAACTATTTTGTTGCATTCTGATTGGACGAGACATACTAGATAGTTGTGATTTCACATTCCTATTGTAAATTTGTCAATATGTGCAGTAACAATAATAAATTTATTAAACATATGGTACCAATTTACATTTTCTGATGTATTATTCCCATTTTGGCTGTTAAACGTTACCACACCCTTTATATCTCTTGACAATTCGCCAAGTGATTACCACCTTTTTTTTTGTCTCTCGACAACTGTATGAACCATAGACAGTTCAAAACTCGTGTTGATGTAATAAACGTAGTCTGTCAATTTTTTGATTTAAAATCCGTAGAGTTCTACAATACCGACATACAAAGATAGGTATCACGTTGGCAAAAGATCATTGAGTGTGATTATAATTACTTCGATGAATAATAGTGTATTATTGTTTCTTAATAAATATTTATATTTTATCATCAAAAAACCCACGAACTTATTTGGTTACCTGATATTTTTGCGGTCACTCCGACATTTGACCAATACATATAGATACTTATAAAAATACAGCATAGTTATTAAAAAAGAACAAAACCCAGAACACGATGTAAATTAATCATGCATTATGTATCTTTTAAATTGTTAGTGTTTAGTTATTAAATCTTAAGAATTACCTAAATTAGTTGTTTATGCACAGATGGATGTCATAATCATAATGCATGTACCACAGCGATATCCTTTACTACCAAAATTCCGCCCATATAAAGGAGGTTTATAACCGTAAAAATCTCCAGTTTTCTTTAACGACCGTGAAAAAAATCATACTAATAACCGCATTAATCCCGCTGACCTCCTTACAGTTGCGCCGTTCAGAATGCGTAATGTATAGCGTTTCCTTCTCGATTTCCCGGTACCAGTAAGCTAACCCCGAGATATGCCATCTTGCCGAAGATGGCGGGATCTTTGATAATAGCCCGGACGCGGACGAATTCGAGAAGATATCGTAGCCTCAACGTAACTTCCACAAAGGGACCGACGCTTTCCGCGTCTGATATATGCTCTCGATAAATCTGTCTAGTGGTCCACCACATTGGGACGCGTATTCCCGTTTTGTGTTTGTGCGTGGATTCGGGTCGGAATGTGCGCGTATGAAGACGTATCGTGGTTATGCCAGGCACGTTTCCGCTTTTCCCTAGAGATAGGATCGCCGTCGGAGTGTGTAAAAGTGTGCGCCGCAGAAACATCGTCATTCGTCCACTTACCGCAACTATAATTATATGGATATGTGTGAGAATATGAATGTGTGCAACTCGATGAGTAGTTAAAATAACAGGATGTTTTGCAAAAAAAGTGTTAGGATAGATGCATAAAACGCATAAGATATATGTACACTGCGTTGCTAGAGTAATGTTTTCCCCATTAACAGCGAAAATATCAATCCGACTCGCCCAACAGCATGGCACCTAGCTCGGGCGTTTTCGGTTAGAAATAGAGATCTCCTTGCGCGAAGCAGTCGGCGTTATTCTCGTGGTCAACGATGAGCGAGAAATACATGTGTGTGTATCTATTATTATCGCATAAACATGAAAATGAAAGAAAAAATACTTGCAGGAAAGCGTTGCAGTACTACTCGAATCGCTATATTGGAGCCGTTCCTTCAGAATATAGTTAAGAATGGGGGTGCCGATAGTACCCTGGACCTTTCACAAGTGCAGTAGTGTTGCAACTACCTTCTTTGAACTTTAGTACTATCCCGTCCTCTAATTCTATTTTTCAGATTAGAAGTTTACAACGTTAATTAAAATTAGTAATGTACCTTGACACACTGGTTAACAAGATTTTTGTGCCAAGCACAAAAATGTCTAATTCTCATATACTTTTGCATGCTGAAATCAATTATGTTTTCAGAATTTTTCCATCACCCTTAGTTTCCAGGATATTCGCGTATCCACCTAAAATTTGCATGCATAGATATGTAGTATAAGTAGTATAAGTAGTAGTATGTCCTGACGTTATTTCAGTTGTCGGCTAGAGCTCGGAGCTGATCAAGCAGCTTAATCTATGAACGTGCTTGACGTGTTAAGATCTGCATTCCCCATTCCTAGATAGCATCTCTTCTTATTTCAGTTGTCGGCTAGAGCTAGGTGAAGGATCATATACGCCGACGTTGTTAACGTTTTAAAGAGTGTTGCGTTGTGGTGCGTCAAGATATTGTAGTAAAACCGCGAACATTTGATAACCTGTAAACAGGCGCGGATTCAGAAGGAATCGAGAGGGGGGGCACAAAGTCACGTGGCAAACTATGTGACTTTATACCGAGTGTTGTTGCAGGTACAAGTTGCCTATTAATAAATGTGTAACAATTATCCGTGTCTCTGAAACGTGTGACAGATTAACCTTTTTTTATAAAAACTATTCTTTTGCGGATCTACAAATCAGGCATATTAATGCCGCCATTTAGGTGGTAAATAGAGAAACTTAAATTGCTGATTTGTAAACTTAACAGTAGATAATAGCTCTAACATAATTGATTCAAATT
>JARFOC010092664.1:0-13366 GCA_031763485.1 Osmoderma eremita | reverse complement strand
TAATATTACCACGAAATTATTCCCCATTTTGGTAGTAATATGGTAATAGGAACGTTCTATTTACGTTCCCATGTTATGTCGCGAGATACTTCAGTCATTTTAATAGTCGTAATTACGTTCCCAGATACCTATTGTGCTAGGTGGGATTGCAGTTCGCCTATTCAGAGGGTTAGAGGAAAAACAAGAAATATTGGCTATGAAGGAACTGACCAGCCTATAATATCCCCTGAATTGTATTTTAAAGTAAATTTTTACTATACAATTTTGGATGCCATTGCGCTTGAAGAACGATTCCAGTTACAGTTATATATGGAAAAACCGAAATAAGAACAGCTAAACAACTTAAAAATCAACGTGGATGTCGTTACTTTCATCTGATACATTCTAACAACAGTTAAACTACGTATGTACCCATGTATATGATGTTGAAACCATATTTATTAAGTTATAAGTTAAAGTTTTATTGACGAAGTTTTATTTGTCATTTTAATGAATAAGTGTGCTATGCTCTCCAACATTTGCACTATACGAATAAATTTTAACCAAAAGAAATACGATTCCATTTTTGGAACAACCTATTCTCAACATTTCTTGTGTAACAACATGGCGATATTATCTGAAGTTATCATTATTCACTCCTGAACGTTCATGAGCACACTCAAAGTAGTGTCTATTAACCCGAGGCGAATTTTGTTTGCCTAGCCTCCGACTGCGTGCTTTATCGCTCGTAAAAGACGACATAAATTCTTGTCCGATCATCAATCGCATTCTTAATTTCCTCACTTCATCGGACGTTCTCTCCGTCCGATCTAATTCGTTCTGTCGAAGTAGATCGTATTTCAACAGTCAACGGCGCGATGTGCAATTAAATTTTCATTCCGGTAATGCAGGAAGGGGGGGGAGGGGGTCCAGGACGACACCGATGCCGCGAATTCAATTAAATCAGAGAGCCCCGTAACGGATATGATGCCGTTACCGGAGTCACTTTAATCCATATCAGTAAATCGCCGATCCAGATATTTTCGTGAAAAATAATTTTCGGTCATTAATCAGAAAACTCTTGTAGGGTGTTCTGCCGTCACTACGGAAATCAGTTAACGTCGCAATGTTAAATTATAAGTTTTTTGTCCTATTTTAATTTGGGATTAAATGAAATTTTTGACGTAGAATACGTCTTGCTTGTTAGGCTAGTAGTGGCACCTTCTGACAAAAAATCCAACGTTACGTTTTCATGAAATTATTGAAATTGTCATATCATTTAAATGACTAAACATGCATGCTTATACGATATACCATTCGATAGACCAAGGAGCAAATGTTATAAATAGCAGATCATGGGCGTTATATTGCACCATCCAACGCGGGGATTGCGGGCAAAAACTAGGGTTGTTTAGGCAAGCGCCAAGATTAGTTACTAGTGTTGCCAGATTGGGGGATTTCCCCTAAAAAATGCGGTATTTTCTTTTGTATTTGCAGGACATTCTGGGATTACGAAATTCTTGGTTTTTTTTTCGTTTTTGTTTGTTGTCAGCATTGGTGATATACCAAATTGATAATAATCTGATGCAAGTGTTTTTTTAAAAGATCGAATTGAATTAATAGAAATGTTGGTAATGTAATGTATTAAATGTAAATGTATGTATCTGTATTATGTATATGTATTTTATATTATAGTGTGATCTCCTTAGATTAGTTACAGTTTAATTTGATCAAGTATTGTCCTTTTACCTAAACCTTCCTTGGCGGCTCTGCGCTCATAAATACTTTAATATCGGCCCTTTGGAACTCTTTTTTTCAGTAATCTAGTGAGAATTTTTACTTTTGTACCATGTTCCATTGCACCATAACCTTCAATGGACCTGAGCCAGCTCTCGGGATCACAAAAGCTGCTGCGCGTGGTGGGGCTACTGAGTGGGTGACAGAACAACACCCGGAACACTGGCACACTGTAGCAGGACAGAAACACAGCAAACAGATGATGAGGAAACTATCACAACCTTTGGCAGCTGACATACTGCCTCTTAGCAGAACGCAGATTAGGGTGATGATGTGTCTGCTTACTGGACATGGCGACCTAAGGAAATACCTACACAGAATCGGAGTCTACAGAGAGGAACCATTGTGCAGATAATGCAGTGAAGAGGAGGAAGCAGCCGCTCGCATTATTTTTGAATGCTACGCATTCAACCACCGGAGAAACCCTCTATCAGGTGCAATAGACACAGTGCGAGGCATACCGAAAAAGGATTTGACGCACACTCTACTAAACCTTGTCAGCGGGGTAGATTCTTTCGGATAATCAGGAAATAATCGAATGCATTGTAATACAATCTGCCTCAAGGCCGCAGTGTTAAGGGATGTGAAAGACTTTTCTCTGCATTGTAGTCCAAATCAAATCAAATCAAACTATGTTCCTCTAATTGTTTCCTGACATATGCGTTATATTAATTACAGTTCAATTCGGTCACGTACTGTCTTTTTATTTAAACGTTTCTTGCTCATAATCCATAAATGCTTTAATATCGGTCTCTTTTAACTCATTTTCGTATTTATCTGATTATACTAATTTTGTTTCAGTGGGGTTGAAAATGCTAATAATAGAGGGGATAAAACAATGGTCAGTTACTCGTAATGCAACGCCAGATTCTACAGTACAAATTCATATTTGTACTACTTAAATTCCAGTTGAAAAAACATTTTTGTTTCTACACTTCCTCTTTTTAATGATTATTTATACCTGTGAAATAAATAATAAATTCCGCGGTTGAGGAAATGGAAAATTTCAAAAAAAATGATTCTAAATTCTAAATACAGTGAGTGAAGGCAAGTTTATAAGCTTCAAAGAAGAAAAATTTTGCGTTGTATGATGGGCGTCCAGTAACATCAATCTCGGAGATGACATACGATCTAAATAAAATCTTGTCAAAGCTGAACACAAAAAGTGTTCTAATAGTGTTGGGTCTATTTGTTATACATGTCTTTATTTTGATAAAGATAACTGAATCCACACTATTTACATGGTAATTCGATAACTGAGTAATAATTAAAAACAAATTAAGTGTTTCAAGTTGATAAAGAAAATAGTTTTGCTTTGTTAGGCATTTTAAGGCAATTCTTTTAACTTTTAAAGAATTTTAAAAGTTAAAAGAAGGTATTTTTGAAATATGAATACAATAAACAGGTCCAGATATGCCGCGAACTATTATGGTTTGAAAATTTACAACCACTTATTAGATGAAATAAAAATAATGGAAGACAAGACATTTAAGTTGAAAATTAAGGAGATGCTACTGTCAAAATCAATTTACACATTTGACGAAAATTTTAATATGAAATTTTAGTGTGTCGTAAATGTACCATATACAAATATTTTATGTTCTAATAGTCCCATATACATATATAGTTTTTTTTCTTCTCTATATTTTTTGACAATGCCAATACATGTGTTATGTTACGGAAAATAAAATATCTATCTATCTATCATAAAGAATCTTTGCTATTAAAGAGTAATTATTAATTAGTGTAATTCGTTAACCATTTAATAATGTTGGTAAAAATATCCAAGAGTTACAATCGAGTTTTAATATATGAAGCGAAGCATTTCGGTGCAAAAACTTAAAGATTAACACAGAGAAGTGTGATGCAGAAATAACACAGAGACTAGCAACCAAAACGCAATCAAACTTATCACACGATAAACAATTTTATTATAAAAATCACAGAATAACTTTATAACTTTACTCTAAACAGTCAACACTAAAGTAGAATTCGGTAGTTAGAAATTAAATATGTAAGATCGGAAAAACACCACAAAAAGAGACAGAATTAGGAATGAGCATGCGAAAAAGGAACTGCAGGTGGAACACCTCCTGAAAACCATCGAATGACAACAGTCGAAATGGTTCGGACATTTATTAAACCCATCTTTTGCCAATATTGCGTTACCGCGATGTGAAGGGTATATTTATTTTTCAAAATGATATTTTTGATTAGTGTTAGAACCAACACTAGGTACACAAACCACAAACTAGTATGTACTGATCGACAAATTAAAGGTGCTGAGATAGTAAAAAGAACTATGTCAAGAAATCGTATTCTCAGTGTAAAGAAAAATCTGCATCTAGCAGATAATAACAATCTTGACAAGTAGTGCTTGAAAACCTCAAACTGCAACTAGTTCTTATTGACCAGATCACACATAGGTGCCAGTTTTGTAAATTTGGCCTCTTCGTCAAGATTGTTATTATCTGCTAGATGCAGATTTTTGCATCTAGCAGATAATAACAATCTTGACAAAGAGGCCAAATTTACAAAACTGGCACCTATGTTTGATCTGGTCAATAAGAACTAGTTGCAATTTGAGGTTTTCAAGCACCACTTGTCAATTGACGAACAGATGGTTCGCTATTAGGTTAAAGATTCTGCGAAAATGTTGATTAAAAACAAACCTGTACGACTTGGCTTCACACTATGGTGTTTGACATCAAGTGACGGCTACTTGTTCAAGTTCATACCATGTGGTGGTAAAACGGTTCAGCAAAGGCAGTATGATCTTGGACTTGGCGGAGGTGTTGTAATGGAACTATTGAATGTTGTGACAGAACCTAATGCCCATAGAATTTTTTTTCGATAACTTTTTCACAAGTCCCTCTCTTCTGGTATATCTAAAGAAATCTGATTTTTGTTTTGCTACAGGTACTGTGAGAGGGAACCGTGTGGCGCGATGTTCTGTTGAACCTTCCAAACAGATGAAGAAACAACAAAGAGGTACTTTTGACACGCGATGTGGACCATTTGAATGAAATTAGCTTGGTTCGCTGGAATGACAATTCAGTCGTGTCTGTTATGTCGAATTGCGAATCGGTTCAACCAGTGATACAGGTCAAACTCTTCAACCGTAAGGAGAGAAGAGACAACTTAGTGGATCAGCCAAACACGATTCACATTTATAATAAGCGTATGAGTGGCGTAGACTTGCATGACAATGGAATAGCAAACTAGCGCATCAAAATTCGCGGAAAAAAATGGTGGAGGCCACTTTTTCCAACTTGGTGGATAGTGCATCGGTCAATGCGTGGAAGTTGGGCAGACTGGTGCACTGTGAAAAACCAAAATCTCAGCTAGTTTCTATCGCAGGTGGTTCGTGAACTGCTGTTACAAAACAAAAGCGAGAAGTCGAACAACTCTCAAAGATAATGTTGGACATTTGGTGGAAAAACAATTTTTTTCCCGTAATTTTGGTAGTGGTAAAAGATGGGTTAAGGATGTTGTAGACAAGAGAGACAACGAAGATATAGCGGGAGAGATCATCGGAAAAAAGAGGACTAAAGGCAGAGCGAGAACAACTTGGGCGATACATAATGAATTTGTTATTTTAAATGGCATCAACACAATGACTTTTCAACAAATCGGATTTTTTTGTTCTGAAAAATGCTGGACACAGCTTTTTTTTTAGCCCGTTGTATCCCAATATGTTTGACAATTACTCCATGTAATAGGTTCGAATATTTTAGTCTCTGCTGCTTGACAATACATCATCAAAAATGGCAGCAGCGGTGACATCGTTTCTTCTTCGACAGTGCGCCATCAACACTCAGCCGTCAAAATAATTGCTCAAAACAATATTCGTTCGCGTCCCGATTAATAACACCGATTAGTACATCGCGTTGAATTGAAAATGTCAGTTTGATCGATAAGGCATATTTCCGCTTTATTTCACGTTTAGCGATTCTGGGGGAATGAAAACTTTGCCTTTTAGGGAGAATCATTCGTACATGTGTAGATCTTCACGTACACAAATTCTCTAGGCCATAAAGAGCGTGTTACTCTTTTATGTATGCCATTAGCTGTGGATATCCAGATAATGTCCTGGAGATACACTAAAACATTAAGTACGGTCGTTTACCAGTAGGAGAAGGAAATGAAGTAATAGTGCGGTGTGTGGTTAAAAGCTTCAGAAATGTATTGTCGCATACTTTATATAGTGTAAGAGCCGTTTCGCAAATATAAACGGTTTATAGGATATCGTTCCGTCGAATTATTAAATCGTTATGGGGTGAAATGATGTTATAATATACAAAATTGTTTGTAAAGTGCACATAAAACATCTTTTAAAGCATAATTAATCTGACTAATATCCTTCCATAGCAGTAACATATTATATATAAAATTTACTGGGGGTAGGGATAACACAGATTGGATTTTGTCCCTCTAATTGACTATTTGCTTCTTTCTGTACTAAATATTAAATATATAGATGTATTGCCATGTTCTTATACAGCATATCGCGTGATTCGAAAATTCATCCTCATTATATTAGGTTCGTGTGCCAGGGACCCTGTCGCTACCATCAAATTGTTTATCATCAGGGTTAATTAAATACACGCAGGACTGCCACCTATACGATTGATATTTGAATTTAACAGCTCAAGTTGCCACCATAGAGTCCAGAAAGGCCGTATGCTGCTAGTACAATCGTTGTCACACCAGTTACTTCACAGATTGCCGTGGTTAATGATGGCAGGTATATTTGAGATAGTAACGGGAGCAACGAATTAAATAAGAGAAAAACAAAGTCAAAGTTGTATAAGTCAAGTGATAGAAGTAGAATGTCAAAGAAGAAGTTTATGAGCTGTTTGAAGTAGAATAGTGATATAGCGAGTGAAAAGGAAAGAGTGAGTTGGAAAGAAAGTGGTGGGAAAAGAAGGGTCGGAACAGTTGAACGACGCCAATAAGAAGAAGAATAGGGATGGGACACAAACGCACAGTGACACAGGGGTAGCTTAAGATATTTGCACATTTAATTAATTAATCAAATTTATTTGTACGCATTGTTTGTGAAAGTAACATTTCCAAATTATATGATAAATACGTCTTTAGGTTTTTCGATATTATTTGAATAGGTTACAATTTTTAATTATGTCATCAGAATTTGAAATAGCTAGTGTCAGTTAATTGTCATTTCGAAGTTGCCCGAACTGTGTCAACATGACATAAATAAAAGGAATCCAAATTTATTACATTTGTTATTTTAAAATGCTTTAGAAATTACATTTAACATTTTGTAACATTGCAATAATAGAGGAGATTATAAATAAATTATATTATTTCATTGTAGAAAATGCTCATTGTGCAAGTTAATTGCATATTAAAAGACTGGGGGCACACATTTAACTTTTAAAAAAGGCTTAAAATTAAAATATTTTTCTCCATTTAAGAGGAAATGTTAGATTGTGGTCTAACATAATGGTATAGCAGATACCCATTTTTGTATGCGTATGAATTATTAAAAGAATCGCGGATTGATTTCACACTAATTTGAAATTATACGTATATAGCAAAAGGACATTTCTCGGGTTATTTTAGAAAACCAAAACTACTGTACCAACATTAATTAAGTAATCATATGTATAGTAAAGGTAACAGAAGTAACACAAGAAGTACACATTTCCGAACTTCCAGTTAGGTTTTTACTAGAATGATAAAAAATAATAAAAGTGTAAAATGGTTTGATTTGGTTTAGTTTATCCAAATATTATATAAATATATATATAGCGATCAATCTCAACTGTTTGAGGTTGGAATCAAAAAGATTGGTTATAAACTAGTTCATATTGACTTTAGTGTTGGCTTCACCCGATTTGTTATGTCATCGCGCTATTTGTCATTTGCATTTACTGGCGTTATTATTTCTGCTTCGTTCTTGTATTTAAGTAAATATGACCTAATTTATCACAATCTGGCGGTCTTTTTGATACCATTCTGACATTTGAGATTGATCACTGGTGTATGATCAATGGTGAGTTCCATTAGTGAAACATAAATATCGCCAATGGTGGTATTTGAGACGACCAAACAAATATACGAGGTGTGCAAATTAAGTAATGAGGCTGACAACGTAGCGTTTGATATGGCAACACGGGAAGCACGGGGGATGGAGGGCGACAAGTGAATATTGTAATACGCGTTCAGTGCAAGTTTGAACTCGATCAAGTCATTTGGTTGTTCGTTGTTGTATTTTCCGTGAATCCGGTTTTCGTAGTGCGTTCTACAAATGAAAGACATTAATTTCGAGCAGTGGTGTGCTATAAGGTTTTGCTTCAGACTTGGGTAAAGTGCAACAGAAACTTTTGCAAAACTTCAGCAGGCCTACGGATACACTGCTTTGTCAAGAGCCCAGGTTTTTCGGTGGTTTACGGCATTTTCAGAGGGAAGAGAGTCGATGGGCGTCGCAGCGGAAGGCCTTCAACTGCAAGAACCGATGGCAATGTCGACAAAATCCGTGATCTTATGCGTTCAGAGCGTCAGTTGACGGTTAGATTGATCGGGGAACAGTTGAATTTGTCTCAAACCACCGTTCATCAAGTTTTGACCAATGAATTGGGAATGAGAAAGATCTGCTCGGAAATGGTTCCAAAAAACTTATCGCAGGAATAAAAGGACACAGGAGAGAAAGGTGCCTGACTTTCTGGAATCGATTGAAAATAATGAAAATTTTTTGGAACGTGTCATTACTGGTGATGAGAGTTGAGTGTATTATCCGGGAACAAAACGCCAGAGCATGGAGTGGCACACTTCAGGCTCCCTAAAGATCTAGAAAGCAATAATGAGCAAATCAAAGATCAAGAGCATGCTCACTTGTTTCTTTGATAGCCAGGGAATCGTTCACAAAGAGTCCTTGCCTTAAGCTCAGACAGTTAATCAACATTTTTCCCGAGAGGTTCTCGAAACACTCCGAAAAAGGGTCATGCGTGTGAGACCAAACATCAAGAACGATTGAATCCTGCATCATGACAATGTGCCTTGTCACACAGCAATTACCATAAACTGGCTTTTGGCCAGTAAAAATATTTTTGTGGCTCCTCAGCCTCCTTATTCACCTGACTTGAGTCCCTATGACTTTTTCCTCTTCCCAAGATTAAAAATTCATCTGAAGGGACATCGTTTTGGGACACTCGAAAACATTCAAACGGCTGTAACCGACCGGCTAAAGGCGATTCCAATATCCGAGTTCCATCACTGCTATGAGGAATGGGAGAACCGTCTTCAACGCTGTGTAGCTTCCCAAGCAAGTTATTTTGAGGGAGACACCGTTCAATTGTATAATTACAATATAATTATTCAAATAAAAATATTTAAACATATCAGTCTCATTACTTAATTTACACACCTAGTATATTGCAATGTTTCCAAAATGGTAATTCCTAAGGAATTTTAAATAATACAAACTTGAGTTCCTCTTTATGTCAAGTTGGCACAAGCCGAGCGATGTAATGAAAATATAATTTTTAACTATCACAATAAATATGTGCAGATAATTTTAATGAATAAATTTCATTTGCAATTACCTTAACTACTCTTTTGTATGTGTGTGCATGTATTATGCTCCACCATGTTCTTTCTTATTGTACCGCTGCCTCGTTCGACTTCCCCTTTCTTACTACGTACTTCCTTTTTAAATCATCCTTTTCTTTGCACCAATCACTTCATTACTATTAATAGCTTTCTATATAGCCAATCATTTAGTGTATGTTGACTTTTGTGAGATTTCTTATGCCTTATTAAGGATTTTTAAAAATTTGTTCATAAAGTGCATATAATTAGCATAGAATTGAATTTAATAGTTTGCTATTATAACGATCTTGGTATATAATCAGTCTTATTGTTTCACATTCTATTTTGGCGGCAAATTTTTAAAATTATTCTACTGTATGCAGACTTATGTGAGCAACTGTATATAATTAATTTCACCGTATTCAGGGCACTATGTGATTGTGAGCCATTGACAACAGAGTCATTTTTGGAAGTTGTTACATATTGAATGATAAATTGAAAAGCAGATAGCTCCTTTTTCAAAATTAAATACGGGATCCCTAGAAAACTGTAAGAGGTTGCATGCTTTTAACCTGTATTATTTACGCTCACGGACCATCAGCATGCTATAGAGTTATGTTTTTCCGTATTTCGAGTAGGACATTTGTCCTACTTGAAATGTGTTGCGAAAAATTAAATAATTTTCTTGGTATATACATTTTATTTTATTTAAATAATAGTAACAATAACACAAATATCTTAATTACTTGGAATAAAACATTATATTTTCTCTTGCTTTTATCTTCTTTATTTAAATACATCAATATCTATAGTTTATTATATATATTTTAGAAAATATGAAGTATTTACAATTTTTGATATTTGTATATTTATTTCTTATATAGCATTATATCGTATATGTATTTATATAGATAAAGACTTTTTCTTTTTATTCTGTTTATGTTGGATAATAGTTAGATCACCAAGCGATATCGTTAATGATATTTGAAAAAGGAAGTTTTCGTTTATTAAAGGGATAAAAGAATCGTTATTTGAACGGTCATTCTCCTAAAGAACTCAAATTAAATAAATACATTTTTATTTAATAGAGATTGAATTAATTTCGAGCGAGATGTTTCATTGCAACATATATGTATATACGTTTATAAATTACAAATATTTTGTCTCTATCTATTTGTAGAGCACCTTAAAATTTAGTAATTAATAAAGAACTATCAGGAGAATCACCGATTCCTGAAATTAATGAAATACTCTATCATATCTTTTATCCCTTTTCCTTTAACTTTTATTTACTTTTTGCAACAAATGTAATTTATGAACACCGAAAAGCAGTTACATATCCAATTATTAGCTACTTTGTTCTTTTCGTTTTCATATTAATAATAGTAAATATAAAAGATAATGTTCTTGTTTAGCTTTTCATTTCCTACACGGCGTTGAAATACACTAAGTTGTCTTTTGGTTCTTCTTGTGAATAATCTACTCTCTTTTCTTCTTGGCAGAGAGAATACGATTGTTTTGTAATCATCCACTATGGTAGGTAGCTTACTATATTCACTTTGTTTATGTAATACTGTTGTGGTAGTCTAAATGACGGTTATTTTGTTTTAAGTTGCCTAAAGTAATTTTTAAAAAAGTTGAAAGTAAGAGAGATCAGTTAGTTTTGAGCACCCCTGTCGCACTTTATTAAAAAAAATTATGTATAAAGTAAACGCACACTTTTACATTACTGTAACAAACACGCAAATGATTTTTAAAATAAATAGTCTTACATTTTACCGAACCAAAGGGTGAGTAAAAACTCACGTTCTTTTTTTCTGCGCTGGAAGACCAAATAATTAAAAAAAGAATATTCTACACAGAATTCACTTATACATTCGGAGAAGTGTTTTTAAGGCACATGCGTTTTAAAAAATAACAATGTACACATATACTTTCCGTGTGGACTATATCTTATTGAACCCTGTCGCGATAACCGAGAGCCCAAGAAGCTAACCCGCGTTCCTATCTATCGTATCACCAGTGCGTCTAGCACTAGTTTCAGCCATTCTCAAACTTCCGTGCCGTCCTCACCCTCGTCTTCAAACAACGGCCCCGTTGAGGTGCGTTTCTTTGGTTTGGGTGGCGGTCGTGGGGGAACCTTCGGGGCTTTACCGTCCGGAGTGGGTAACAGAGAAGCTGTCGACTCTCTCCTCGAATCGTTTGGTTCGGGACTTCGCGCCCAGTTCGCTGGTATCGTGTCAGCGTTCGGACTTAAGGCTCGGTGCGCGGATATGCTTCTGGGCAACGTTTGGGCCACGGGTGGCGAGTCGTGTTCTGCTATCGGATCGCAGGGAGAAAGTGGGTGATTCGGACGTACGTTTGCTGCTTTTGGCGTGCTAGTTGTTTTTGGAGCACCATCTCCTATCCTATTCAAACTCAACACAGAACTGCCAGTTGCCGTCGTCCTCAATCCCAGGTTATCGTAAAGAGGTTCACCTAAATCGTTAGTGGGTGGCTCACTACTCCAACTTTGTCTCGGTCTTCTAGGCACAGTGACGTAACCACCTTGTCTAGGTATTCTGATGGGGGGCGCATGGGGCGAGGTGAATGGAGAGTGCGATCTGGAGTAGGGTAGTGTCCTGTAAGCGTCGAAGAACGGAGGTTGAATCGGCGACTGTGGGCCTTGGTGCGGTGGAAGACGGGCGGCGTCAGCAACGACAGTCGACGCTGAGCTACCGGCTGGAGAGACTTGCGGCATAGTGCGGTGGGTGAACGGAAGAAGATCGGGTGGGAAGTGGCTCTCGCCTCCTCTGTAGTCGATATTTAGGTTGCTAGGAGGTTTTGACTGGTATCTCGGATCGAAGTCCAAGGATCTTGATTCTTCATCGCCTAAAAATAAAACAATAGTGAATTCTGTGGTACGGGAAGAATTGCAAGGACTTCACTATACGCAGTATCGGAAAATCCACACACAAATTGATTTAATAAAATTCTGGGCATATGTTTCAAGAGCACGTCGGCTCTCATTGTCAACCAATTCCTGAATTCATATGTCCCGAATTGTCGTGTGTGGATTTCTCGATACTGCGTATTAATTCTGTACTAACTAAGTAACATTATGAAGACATGAAAGAGGAGATTGGTATAATGAAACCTGCAAACCCAAACTAGGTGACGTTATTTTTAATATACCTAAAAATAGTTGTTTAGTGTGTACGTCGATCATTGAATTAGTTCATATGGATTAGTGTTCGGCAGAACATGTCAATGTTATTGAGGTTGATTCGTTTTTTTCGTGCCGTAAGACGAAAAGAAAAAGCAGACGATTAAATTAACTGAATACCTAGATCAGAAAAATTATTTAATAGCGAACACGATAATTTCTTTATTTTATTTTTTCGAGGGTTGGATTATAGTGACAACGATTCATTTTCTAACAACACAGAATATGTACAAATTTTCTGAGCTCTATTATATATGCTGATTCTGGACCAGGAAGTTCAGTTAGTAGAACAGATCCGGAACAGCTATGACAGGTATTGAAGTAGGTCCGGAGCTAATGTACCTATTCCGGATCTATTGTACCTATTCTGGATCTGTTTTACCTATTCCAACCGGACTCCATGGACTGTACATTTACCACATATGGTAATCACATTACTTTGTATACCCTTATCATCACGCTCGATACATAAGGAGGGCGGTCACGTGGTCACACAAAGTAGGCTATGGAAGGGATAAAAAGAGTTTTTATCAGCTGGAAGTGGGAATACTGCTGCCCTTGTATAAGAAAGGAGACAGCAAGGAGTGTAAAAGTAAACGAGGAATTACCCTACTGAGTACTATGCTAAAGATATATGAGAGGATTCTTGAGAAAAGACTGAAAGTAATAACTGAAGTACAATTTGAGGAGGCACAGTGTGGTTTCAGGAAGGGTCGTGGAGTACAGGATAATATATTCATATTGAAACAATTGCTAGAGAAAAACACAAGTAATAACAACATATATGTGGTTTTTATAGATATAGAGAAGGCTTTTGACTGTATACCA
>JARFOC010092604.1:0-13369 GCA_031763485.1 Osmoderma eremita | reverse complement strand
GGACAAAGTAATTTGTTCATACATACAGTTAGAGTAGCTAGTGAGCGTTTATCCAAGCAGATGGAGTTGATCATACCGCATTTGTATTCCTACAGATGGGGTTGATCAATTCTTATTTGCATTTTATATTATATACTATTGGTGCGGTGAAATTGTGGAAGGGACATGGCATATTGGGTAAATTTTTAGTTAAGGCATCCTTAAAATATGTTTAAACTTTTCAGTTGTTTCAGCCTGAATCCGCAATGAATCTTACTGTTTTACGACGGTGACATGAAGAATGAAGAATTAGTAAAAGTTCCTGGTAAGTCCACATTACTCAAAATACAGATACAGCGTAATTCTACAACTGACTTTCGAAATAAGCAAAATTATTCGGTAAGTTCACATAATTCTAGGTAGAAATACAGTGTAATTATGCAACTAAATTGTGCATCACTGTTGTATAATTACAAAGTGCGTTTGGACCTAGGATTGTGAAATTATTTTTACTCAGTAAATATTCTATGAAGATCGTGGGGCGAACATAACCAGTGGTATTTAGTGAAATTTCGCGTATATTTTCAGTGTACGAAATCACCAGACCCCAAAGGATACGGTTCAATGGAATAGAAATGTCCTATATAACAAAACTTTGTGAAAACTTCCACTCAACAATCAAACTCAAAGTTTAACATTTTTCAAATGTTTAAATTAACAATACGGACTCTTGAAATATCCAAACAATAAATGCGGTTGAACCAACCAATTTTTGTTTGTCTGAAACAATTCTTCTTCTCATTTTTTCATTTAGTTGCACTATTTCAAGCCACCGCATCCTATTATTTTATCCTGGAAATAGTGATCGTATCCAGGAGAATGATGTAAATTAGATTTATTTCATTCTGTATGATCTTCGGTCATCGATTACAACAAATATCGGAAGTTGACGAATATCGAGCATCTAAAGTATCGGATATTTTTGTCGGTCAGTATCAGTTACTTCAAATATGCTGATGACTAATTTCAGAAGAATCAGCAGTATCATACGTTGATAAAAAAGAAAACAAAAGAGGAACGGAAACGGCCAACCTAATACCTTTTAAACCAATTACAATTTAAAAGGGATATATACCTTAGCGGGGCGACTCCGATTAAAAATGCATAGACTGTATTAAACCTTGCCGGAGTGCGGAGCTTTAGGAAATACACTTTTATTTGTATAACTAATTACACGCCGTGCATTCGTATCCTTTTCTGGCACACTAGAGTAGCTATAGCCGCATCTGCGTCGTGGAGGACGTGCACCGACAATTACGGCAGAACAAATAAGAACACATGTACATATCGCGCTTATATGAATGTGTACGTAGCTTATGGACCCATGATTTTATCAAGCCGGCCGCTGATTGGTTATTTACACAGGGAAGGAGGGGCCAACGAGGTTTGGGTCAGACGGTATGGATGCTGTGTTATGCCGGTTGGATCGTATCGTATTGTACACCAGAACTCTACCGACGTATGCTAGTATTGTATATTGCATGTTTCTCTGTGTGTGTAGGCAATAGGAATATCACCGAATTGTTCCTTTTTTGTTTCGAAGGCGATCCCGACGAGAAACGCCGGGTGGGAGAAAGGAGAGGTGGCGTATGGCGACGAGTTCTTCTCCGAAACTGGGTTGTTGTTATTATCACGTCCGACGTTCACATATTGGCTTTCCGCGTGTCACTTTGTCGCCTGCTGTCTCGTTCAGGAAAAAAGTCACCTTGCCCGAGCTATCTTTAATAGGTTCTCGATCCTTTATCTCCACATATACCCGTCTTCTTTCTTACTGTAAACGTACCTACTTATCGGTGAAAATGGTAAAAACTTGTTTTCGCTAGAGCAGGAACGCATAGATGATGTATGTGATTTTTAATGTTTGAGGTATTTTGTTAGGTCGGTCATACGAATAAAGTTTTAAGTTGGCCACTCAGATTGTCAAATTCAAATTTGTCAAAACAAGAATAAAAAATTCACCTCATTAGTGTGTCGCCACAGAACCCAGTTGGCATGGTAAGGCGGTATGTTTTTTTCCAAACAAAACAAATTACATCAAACTTAACCATCATCCCTTTGAAATTGATTGCTTAGTTCTTAGCAAGTTGTTATTTTCCTGGTTTTCTAACGATATAACTGCATATTACGGCATAATATTATTATTAAAGATTATTAGGGGCACAGGTAAAGCAAATATGAGGGAACGTACCTATAATAAAGAATTGAGTACAATCAGTTTACATAATTTGCAACAGCTATGCGTAAAATATATTGTTTTCAGATTAAGCTCACTGAAAATTGTAATATTGCAAGTATGCACTGTACATGACCAAAAGGGTTGCATTACGTCACCATATGGTAACATTTGCATACCATAATATATCAGTCACTAAGACATGCCGGTGGAATGCCCCAAAGCCCAGTTGAATACAATACAAACTATAGAAGAAGTGTATCCAAGCAAGGAATACGGAGCAACTGATACGAATCTATCGGAACAAGAAATTCAAGATTTTAATGGTTTTTGATGAGGCTGTTTGATTTCTTGGTACATCTCCTAACGGATTGGTGAAGGAAGTTGCGATAATTAAAATATAATGTGTTTGCCATATTTTTTGAGTAAAAAATAATGTAATACACGCACGTAATTAAAATAATTAATAAAAGGAACACTTTTATTTAGCCATTTCATAATAAAATATTATCCTACTATTTATAGTGTGGTCGTAACACAATATAAGTTAACTTTTCTTCCTTTTGTGTAATAGGTCAATATGCTGATATATATCTTACAATATAAATTTATTTTTTTAAAAATATTTTTACACCCCTCTATATCCGTCACCGTGTGTATACAATACAGCATTTATCAATTTATTTCTCTAACTCAGAGTTCTTTGAAAAATACTTACACTTTTTCTGCTCACTCTGGTGATTACAAGCAAAGTATATCAGAGATTTGTTAATAAGATGGACAGGGCAAAAGAGAAACACGATACCATCATACAAGCTGCACACAAATTCAGAAATAAAGCATTTTTACAGGAAGTCGAACAACGTGAGCCGATTGCGAGGTTATGTAGCTTGTTTTGTTTGGAAAAAGTTTCACAGAGTTGCCATTTTTTGATGTCAGCACTAATAAACTCTCAATTGTCATTACCTATTACGTTTTATTTTCAATGTAAGGTTATTAAATAATACAAAATTGATAGAATTACACTTTATTAGAAGTTTGTCATTTAATTTTTAAGAATGTTTATTACAGAGTAAAATACATTTATTGTCATGGTATATCTTAGAAGTGGGGCATACAATTATAATGGTGATTTAGGCTAATTTATCTAGAAATTCAATACCAAGTTTTTTTTACAACATTGCTGTAGAATTGTTGAACATTCTAAAACTGACAACTAATGTAGTGCAAAATGTAAACCAAATTAAGCAAAATCCCTCATGTTTCCATACGTCGTTTGTCCCAGCAAATAGGTTAGGTACATTTAATAATTGATTTGTTTACCAAACCTTTTTTCCCTATTACTTTCTTATATTCTGGGTTTTCCGGTACCGGCACCCGAAAAAGCACCTTCATTTGCATCAGTAGAAATTAACAATGATACAATAACTTTGCCTTCCGGATTTCATTAGATTTTATTAACTTTGTCATTGGTTCAATCACAATCTACGTAATATTGATCAACAACACATCACATTCTTTTTCGACGAGGCATTGTTCGACATCTCCAAGCTCATTAATTCACGAAATTATATGATCTGGTCCGGACATAACTTTCAGAATAAAATTAATAACGTCATTATCACGTAAAATAGTTATTACTTGATAAATGTGGAATTGACCAATGGCTATTTTCAGCCAGATTCTGCACTCCCCACACTGCAAGATCTACAGTAAATTATTTACAGGATTTTTTCCTAGATCCGTTAATTGGCACAGGTTTGTGGTCGAATAGGTTACCTGATTTAACGCCATTGGATATCTTCCTGTTTCCATGTATAAAAGACGTACTGTTTCAGAATAACATTGAGAATTTGCAGGAATTACAGCATGCAATTGAAGAAGCAATTGCGAATGTGGGACCTGAAACATTCGTTATACCGGGAAAAATATTATTGATAAAATTACAATATCCGTGTTGTAACCCAATTACTGTAAATATTACCGAAATTGCAGTCAGAATTGCTATTCGAAACCAGTATATCTGGATTTTTTTTCCTATATGAGTCGTCTGTCATAAGTCGTAGGAAATACTTCAGTCTCTTCGCTATTTGTATTTGTCTGACATTTCTTGTACCCCTGTACTATGCTATTGATTTCCAAATCCTTGTACCCTGTACCAATCTGTACAGGTTCTTGATCGCTTGGTCTACATAGTGCTCTCGGTTCATTTTTGGTTTTCCAAAGATTGCCTGTCTCCTGGTGTCTAATATATAATAGGGATTATTGCAAATATCGGTACCACAAAGTAGGGTAATTTACAAATATTTAAAGAGGTAAAAAAGAATCTTAACAATACATATTTTGGTTAATTTTACTTTTACTTATAACTTTTCCAATATTTTCCTAAATAGAAAATATTTTCTTCAACATTTCCAAAATGACAGTGAATATCTGGATTTTCAAAACAACGCGACGGCTTCAATTACCCAACTCTTCTCTTTTAGCGAACAGGCATTTTTAGGTGCCCCTACAGTAGGCATTTTTATTTCGGATATTGGTGTGTATTTACACTATATTCTGATAGTCTCGATTTTTATTTTTTTTAATCTTCGAAATCTCAGTCACCTGGAGTGCATTTTTGTGTCATATCCGATCTTGACAGATAATAATTTGCTAATACTAATTCAATGAAATCTTATTTGCTCGGACTCTGAAAGATTACCATGGCTTATGTACATAGATATTCGTTTCACGTGCATTGACGTTAATTTATGTAACGTAATAGTAAGTGCATATATCATAAAGAATAGCTTAAAAAGACGATGTTATATGTAGGAAATAATATTATTCTTACATTAAATATAATTAATGATTTAATCCTTGTGAAAATCGTATCTACACTTGCAATGATTAATCCTTTCCTGATGATCTTGTAAAACTTGATAATTTAAAATTTAGTCCTATACTTTTTATTAAGTACGATAAGATAACTTCAATATTTATTTAATATAAGGACCCATACGAATATGTTTGTACGCACACATATGTGATGAAAATACCTTATCGCTTTAGAAATTACATGTAATATATTAGAAATACATATATAATATTCATTTTATTTGTCTATTTTGTTAGGCTACATCTACAAACTTATACATAGATGATAATATACGAAATGATTTTAAGAATTAGGTTAGGTTTTGAGTTCTCTTCTGTTAAGTATTTTTTTTCTATTTTGCTTTATTTAATATGGCCTGTTTTGTGTCTGCCGGCGTAACGGAAGAAAATTCTTCAAATATTTGTACAAATAGGTTTCCCTATACAATATAGTACAATATCTAACTGTTAAATAAGCACATTTTTTATGAATAATAGGTAAGTAAATAGATTCATATTATATGTAAGTATTTGTTGGATTTTATGGCAGTAATAAATAGATAAATATAAAAGTGTGAAGGAAAGACCGTATGTATACTTATCCTATCTAAAAAAAATATAAAATAATATACAGGGAGGCTTCAGTTTAGGTTGTGACCGAGTTATGATGTCCATTATAGTTCCTTACTCTATTTAATTTTATTTTAGGAAGATTTTGGGAAAATACATATAATTAATTACTCGTACATAGCCAATATCGTACATTTGTTTCATTTTCTTTTTTACTAAAGGTACATGACCTTACTTTGCTTCTTTCAATCGCAGAACATAATTGTTATCCATAAGAATTTCCTCATAATTTGAATATCAGAGATTTCACATATATTTCATGATCGGAACAGAGTATTAGACAGTCTAATTATCATAGCCATGAGCAAACTGACGTAAACTAATAATTACTAACTTTTGATACACACTAATAACTGAATTGAAATTTTAAATATAAATAATTGGAAGCACTCTTGGAAATAATAAAGTGAGGATGTGGTTGTACTCATATTCTAATTGAAAATAACTAAATTCGTATATTACCGATTAAGCTAATTAAACCGATTACCGATTAAACTAGTCGAAAAATGAAATGAATTATATTGTCATTGTCAATATAATTCAATTCATTGTTGATTGGTTGATTGATGTTTTCATTATTTTTTTTTAAATTTACACTTGTTCTATAACTATCAGATCTCAGTTATTTTATATGTACATACATTGCTGGGCTTTAAAATTAATTAATTGACTAAGTAAATTAAGGATTTCCTTTTATAGACTAAAATTTTTTTAATTATTTTTTATAAAAAAAAACAATTCCGTCATGCGGTTGACGATTACAATCCACGTATTCCCGAAGCACACGGGACACGTGCAAATCAATTTATTGTGAGGTGGGGAGTGAAGTATAATATATTATACCATAATCATATTCCTGCCATAAAAGCAGAACCGGTAATAATTAAATTACTAGAAAAAACAAAGATAATTTAACTTTAATTTAACACACATTACACAACACTGAAAAGTTTTGATGTGATTTTACATACTCATGGTTATGGAGCTATGACAAACAATAATTCTGTAAATTTCACATGCTATTTGTAATTTTACAAATTTGCAAAATCACATATAACACGTGACGATGCTAGTTGAAGAATCATGTGAAATCACAACGTAAAATTACATAAACAGTGAGCATGTTTACTGGCCTAGTTGTAAATTTTAGTTGTAAAAATACAGATAAAATATACACCGAAATAGTATTTTTACATAATCTTTTTATTTGAATGTAATATACGAGGGTTAGGGCAAAGTTCCGGTTCGCCCAATTATCTTTGATATTTCAATCCAAAGATAACTCATCGTTCCGTAACTTTGGTCTAATCCTATAGCTCCCAATAAAAAAATCAAACTCATAACATACTTACAATTTTATTACGAACAGTAAAACAAACCCAATAATTTGAAAATTAAAATATATGAAATTCTTTCATGAAGTTTAAAAAAATTATTTATTTCTGGAAGTAGATGTATGAAATATTAGTTTGGCGCCTAACTAATATTTCAAAAATTTTTTCTTTTAATTTATTTACTAATGATTTTATTTTGATTTCTTATTATTTTTTTGGTTATGCTGCCGTTATGTGGATGAATTTTTAAAGAATATCGTTGTAGCATTTCCAACACTGTGGAAACTCCTTAGCATATTCTAAATTAAATATAAAATAATACCCAAAAGCAATTTTGACTGCGTCCAAACTTGAATTTGTTTGTGTGACCTTTTCCTGCTCCATATATATGAGAAATCGCCGTTTTGTTGCTTTTACTCAAAATTTATGAGTTAGCACATATTTAGCATTTACTTAATATTTTAATACTTACTGATTTCCAAAATACACGGTGCGTAGTTTTAACCTTGGTTGTTAAGTTTTCATCGTCTGGTTCCTATTAAATAGTATTATATATATACTGATAAGCATATTATACAGAGGAATCCGCAGAGTAATACAAATTTAAGGATGTTTCTTGTAAAAACTCCTCTAAAATGTGTACTGACTGGGCATGTTTAACTTTTCTGTGATGCTTCTGAATATGTGCTGTTGCAGTAAAGATACCTTATTAAATTCTACTACACATCTACATTTTTTATTGAAGGGGAACATTAATGTAGTACCATTTTGAACATGGTTGTAGACATGACAATAAAATCTTTTTGTATCTTTAGTTTTATAAAAGCATTCCTTGACCTTACAACAATTAATATTATGAGACAACATTGTTTTAAATTGTCTGACATGGTTTTCTTTAACGTGCAAAATATACTTATTGTAAGTTTTAAAAGCATGTTTGCATAATGGATAAACACATTTAAATACAGCATCCGGTGTGTAACCATGATATTTGGGCCATGATTTTGATTTAAAATCACAAAATGAATAATTAAACATGTCCGTGAGTACAATAATGACAATATGATGCACAAAATTACTTAACTTTTCTTATATTTCAATGAATTGCAAACAACAGCAAAGAAACACACAATATTTCCACACTGCTTGGGAATATGAGTCACTGCGAGGGGAACAACCAGTGAACACTTGCAACTATTTTGATGCATTCTGATTGGACGAGACATACTAGATAGTTGTGATTTCATATTCCTATTGTAAATTTATTATTATTATTTTATCTGCAGTAATAATAACAAATTTATTAAAAATACAGTACCAATAAAGTATTTATTTTACATATTCTAATGTATTATTCTCATTTACAGGTATTTTTAGAAGTTACCTGTAATTTTGTTGCACCGAAGAAGTAAAAGTTAAAATGCATAATGGACTGTAAAATTTACATACTGGTTGAAGTCTTTGTGATTTTACCAGGACTTTTTTCAGTGTAAAAAGGGGAATTAGGAAAACATCAGAAATTAATAATTCAAGATGTCAGAAGACATTTCAATATTTTTAATTAATTTTTTTTTATAAAAGATAATTCGATCATGCGGTTTACGATGGCAACCCACGCATTCCAGAAACACGTGTTCGGATTAAATAAATTTATTCTGAGGTGGAAAGTGATGTATAATATATTATAATATAATAATATTCCTGCAATAAAAGTCGAATCGGTACTAATTAATGGGATTAAAATATGTTACTAGCAGAAAAAAATAATTCAGCTTTAATAATTTAACGCCTATTACACCACGCCATACAAAAAAGGGAATATCGGAAAAGAAATTAATAATTCATGATATCAAAAGACATTTCAAAAAGAATATCTCAGATCAAGGGTGTGGGCACCGAAAAATGAAGGATTCCATAGTCGGCGGTAAAGAACAATATTGAAGAAAATAAAGTATTCTGTGGCTTCGGTAGCCATAGCAACAAGAAGGTTTTGTTGAGAAAACAGAAAGTTGTTGTTTTGTACGAAAAACGTTGGTTGAAATTTTTCGATACTTTTCAAAATCCATCAATACAGAAAAAATATTCTTGTTTAATGTTTATTGCCCAACAGTAAAAGTACAATACCAAATTAGGGACAACATAATTAATATAATAAAAGATGTATAATAATAATATATTATATAAAACTAACAAAAGAAATACTATATAGATAGGTATACATATAACCATACAAACATATTAAAGAAAAACAATTAAATAACTAATCAACTTCAGATAGTATATATAATGCCAAGATTCGCCTTCAACAAATCTTTTAAGGTACAGCTAAAGATGTGGCAAACAGAACTTATATGATTGTAAACTGAACACAGGTGCTTTAACCATTACGTTTGTACGAGCAGGTTTTGTATAGAAACTTGATATACTACGTACTGATTGACGCGGAGCAAGAACAAGAAATGCCAGATCATCCAACAGAAACGGTGAGTCAATCTTATAATGCAATAATTTATGTGGAAAGGCCAGACACAAATTGATACTCCTCAAATCAAGTGACGTGATGTAGAAAGTATCCAACAACACACCCTGAGGAAGGGTGAAAGTGGAAAGGGTGTCTATCGTAGTAAGGGCACTATATCACTGCAACGTATTCCAGGTTTGACCGTACCAGAGCGAAGAATAGCATTTTTAAGGAATAAATATTTACAAACGACCTGGTATTTCTTAGGGGAAAGTTCATTATGCTCGTTGCAGAACAAATCGTTTCAGCATGTTTAGCTGGAGGTTCGGACACCACACCAAGATCTTTAGCATAATTGTACGAAAGTGGACTCTTTTTTCTAGTAAATCTAGGAGCCCTACATTTGGCAATATTTAAATTAAGTCGATTTAGCATACACTAATTGCGCATCGATACCAAGTTTCCCTGTAGTTTCAGACAGCCAGCTACGGGGAGACACTTGTGAAGATCTTAACAT
Source organism: Osmoderma eremita (assembly GCA_031763485.1). Taxonomy (NCBI): domain Eukaryota; kingdom Metazoa; phylum Arthropoda; class Insecta; order Coleoptera; family Scarabaeidae; genus Osmoderma; species Osmoderma eremita. The sequence goes on along the minus strand of JARFOC010092604.1, from coordinate 3,356 downwards.
CATCAGCGAACATCAGCACATCACAATCAACAACCTGCGGCATATCAGTCAAAAAAAGAGTAAAAATAGAAATGGTCCCAAAATCGAACCCAGTGGATCTCCGGAGTTTATTCTCTACCTGCAGGAGGGGACACAAGAATATATGACACAAGAAACTCACGATGAGTCTTTATCAGCATCGTAAAATTAAACAAGCAAAGAATAAGGCAATTCAATTTGGAGTAAAGGAATAGGTAGTAGCAAGACAATTTTGGAATATTTAGGGTATTTGAAACTTAATTCTAATTTTATAATTAATTAATTACAAAATTAAAATTATGTAATAAATTTATTTAGGAATTTCTATTATTAGACATCCTCCACAATACAATACAAATAAAATTTGATTATCTATTTGTGTTTAGTATTCAAAGTGCATGTTTAAATATGTTTCATTAAATTCTAATTCAGGCGTTTTAATGGGTTGCCTAGCTACCTTTAGTTCATGTAACCGGTACGTGAGACATTTTGATTTTGCAGCTGGTGACGTTGTGTCGAGTAGATCCTCTCTTAATTTAACGCACGCCAATGCACATACAATTTTAAAGATTAGTCATTTATATTTAAAATTTTTATTTAGTGCGAGTAATAAAGGTGAAAGGAATATCTGAAAATCCAATTTCATACATTGTTCTAGCGTGTAGTCATCATTTTGAATTCCGTAGCTTTGGTGACGAATTTTATAATAGTGTTTAAGCTCTGAGTGATTTTTCATTAGGCTAACAGAATGTGGAATAAATTATTTTCTATTTGACAAAGGTGTATACACACACTCCAACAGAGATTTGGTAAAATTCCTGTACGAATTCGGGTAAACTGTCTGTATTTTACTTCTGGGAGTAAAATTTCTTTGATGTAAAAATACACTAGGGAAATTTACTATGCAAAAACACTAAATGAAATGAAATTTACACAGCAAAATTCTTCCGAGAAATAACTTCCTAGTAAAAATCCTTTGGCATGGAAATTTAATATGGAGTTTTACATAATTGGGAAAATTCCAAAATATTATAATAAATGAATGAGTGAATTTTATATAAGAATATTCCTACAATTTGTAATTTACTGATTAATCAGCAGGTTAATCACCTTATAACATACAGAATTGCTTTCACCACAATTTTCCGTTAAAATTACTCCTGTATATTATAAATTCTGCATGCCCTAAATTGAATTGTCCTTGCAAAATATTTTCAAAACCACGTGCACACAATTTGCATGCAAAATTTCCCATTTGTAAATTCCAGTAGCATGGAAATGCTGATAAAAAAGGCAGACCTTTTCCACAGGTAAAACTAAATGAGTATTTTATAATTTTAACTAAGGAGGAGAATGAACATCAACAGTGTGATATATCGTTATTAATATATTCATATATTATAGGTAATTTACATAACTATATTTTTTTTAAATAAAAAGATATTAAATTATTTATAAACTACTCAATTGTTTCACCAAACTTATGACCTTCTTCTTCGATTAGGAAAAGAGTTTACTAGGATATGTTTTTTTATATAGCGTTGGGTGAACTCCAACAAACAACTTATTTTTTTGGGATACTTCAAATTGAAATTGTAATACGTTTCATTTAAATTTCATAGCAGTCCTTAAACTAATTAATAAAATTATCATTTCCGTTCATAAGAATTTTGTTATCTAACGGATATGGTGCTTCCTAGTTCCGTCACCAACTACAAAAGAAAGTATTGAGATATAAATTGTTTGAATAGTTTATGTGATATCAAAATATAACAGTATGGACAAGAAGCTACTGGCTTAATAATAATATTTAATCAGCAATCAGCATTGCAGCTGCTGAATAAGTTAATCTGTTGTATTGACCCTGAACATGCCTATGATTATAATGATTGGGTTTATAACATATCATAGATTAACCTAATTTTACACGACATAATCAATATCTAACGTAGAGGTTTAGTTTTTTTACATTCGTTATCGATTACCCCATCTGGAAAGTATGCATGTGAGTTCATTTTAAGTTTTAACGGTATGAAAATCACCGGGACTTGTTAACGAAGTATCCAAGATTCCATAAGAGGGTAAGTTGAATAGTATTTATAACCTCTAATTCTGCATAGCTAAATTTGACTGCAATAAATAATACCTATAACTATTTACTGTTACATTACGGTAATAATACAAACTATAAACAAATATGTATATACCATAATTACTATAACTGTAGACGAGACGTGTTTATTAACTTACGTATGTTGTTTTGGGAATAAATACGCTCATTAGAAAAACTCTACGTCTCTACGTTTGTAAATTATAAAGAGTAATAAGAATGTAATATTTAACCAGACTTATTTTATTAGCCACTTACCTACGTATAACTACAAAAAATAAACGTCAAAACAGCTCTGTCATTTTCGTTGGGTGGAGCGTAATTGATATTACATTCTTCTCAGTGTTGCCAACGTTTCAGAACGAATCGTCCCACAAAATAAAGTTTTTCCCATGAATCAATTTTAACTTTAAAATTGATAAAATAAAATTGTATCCAAAATAACTAAACAAAAATTTGTAAACCAAAATTAAATAAAATTCTAGGTAGTAGATATGTACAGCAGAACCAAGAACAGAGTTACCTATAAGTAAGAATAGAATGTCCGCAGTATTTATTACAAAAGAAGGAGTCAGACAGGGAGGTAGTTTGAGCCCCCAACTTTTCGTTACCGTCATTGATGATATAATAAGAGATGTAGAAAAAAGAAGTAAACCATTGTACATTGAGTACAGAAATTTGGAAAGGATTGGTGTATCTCATTAAGCCTTTGCAGATGATGTAGCTCTAATCACAAGGAGCGAAAAAGAGCTAGAAGACAACGTGAGGACATGGATGAGGTATTACTAAAGAATGGGATGAAGATGAACAAATCTAAAGCAAAGGTGATGATAATAATATCGAGAGAAGGGAAGGAAATAGCAGATGCACTAGAGAATGAAGAGATAGAACAAGTTAATAGCTTTCAAGGTGTAACGCTAGAAGAAACGGGAAAACGTGAAATAGACATTGGCAACAGAATTGAAAAAGCAAATAAATTGTACTATGTATTCAAACAGGGTCTCTTGCACAAGAAAGAAGTGTCAAGCGAAACAGATGAATATCTACAAGGCTATATATATAGACCAATACTGTAACGCTGCTCTTACAATAAATTAAACTTAATTTCGAAAATGGTTTGTCTGACATGAGTACTCACTCTATTTACACTTAGCTTCTCAAGTCGTGCAGTTCTAGTAAAGTAAATTATGTACCATATGATAAATGTGATAACAACAAGTTTATTATT
>JARFOC010092593.1:0-13371 GCA_031763485.1 Osmoderma eremita | reverse complement strand
CTTAAAATTCCTCACACATATTTTACTGAAAATCGTACATATGCATCAACGTCTTGCAATAATACATAAACAGCCACCAAATTAAAGTAAATACTATTATAATTTCTATATTATTTGTACTTACCAATATAATTTCCCTCTGTACACACACTGTGTGCACTGATGGATTCTACTTCCGTATGACTATTACATTTCAACGTAAAGTAACCAAATCCAGATATACCTACAACTTTCGGCGTCATCTACCCTACTATGGTTCAAGCAACCAATAACAAAAAATATAATGCATAGTGGTGGTATCATCACGTGTACCAATCACATTATTTTAATTTTCCAAATATATGTTTATTATCGCCAAACCCAGCTATACTTTCAAGCAAGAAATTCATTTCTTGACTAAAGAAACATTGTAAGAAAAAGGTTTACTAGCGCCAAGAGTTAGCTGTTGCATTACGCCTAGTAAGTATTCTAGACACAAAAACCCCTACTTTATATATTTTCTTGCGATTAGAAAATACTTTTCTATGTGTATAAGAACAACTGTAGCTTTAAGATAAGTGATTTCCTGACGGGGAGAATAAACTGCTAAAGTATATTTACGATAATATACGAGATACGTCTACGTTAACAATTTAGACAAACTTCTGTACTGTCTTCTGAACGTGAAGCTTAAATGTAATTGATACTATTGAGCTGCAGTGAGAAGAACAGCTTAGTACCTACTTGTAATTGTCGAAAGTGCATAACATTAAGGTCACAGTCAAATTGTAATGCAATGTCAAAAATGAAATCCATTCTATGAAATATTGACGACAAGAAAATATTCATTAGTCATCCAGTGCTCAAGCGATAGATGAGATGGAATTAATAATAAACGCTCGGCTACACTTCACTCGTCACGCGCTTCTTGGGTCCCATTCATTGGCATTAGATGCGTTGGAAGGAGCTTTAACAGTGTAAATGTCTACTGTACAAGTTAATAGATTATATTGCCGATAATGGTAATCACAAGAAAATTAAATCAAGTTGCTTTCGTGATAATAAACAAAAATTCTAACTAAGAAATAAACCATTAGATACAAACGAAGCTATAAGAGCTAACAACTGTTCTAATTTCGTAAATAAAAAGCAAATAAACTACAATCCTTAATAAACAAGTATAATATAAGGTGTAATAATTTTACTTTATGAATTAATAAGAGTTTTCGCGGTCTCTAATAATAAAACTATATTATGCTGGTAAATTTCCTATTTCACTATTCCTAGCAATGCAACAATGTACAATACGATTGGAGCTATTGTACATTGTTGCATTGCTAGGAATAGTGAAATAGGAAACTTACCAGCATAATATAGTTTTATTATTTGTATCTTATCTTCAACAGTGTCGTTCAAACAACTGTATAAGTTTGCAGGTAACTACGTCCGTGGAGTTTTGTATTAAGCGGTTACACGCTTCTTGAGAAGTTACAAGTAATTAACAAGTACATACATATATAAAACAGGCCAAACCTCCTGTCCTCGCTGGCGAATATACATGTACGAAGTACAGCAGCTCGCATATTTTTACTTTTGCGCGACCTAAGTTCAACTAATGGAGCTCGTTACGCTTACCCCATGTTATGGACGAATTCCTATTGCCCGATCGATACCTCCCAGACGGTATACCATTAGCACCCAAATAACAAAACCACAGTGCTTTGACGTCACAGGTCTGTTACGTCAGTAATACGAAGTGGTGAGCGTGCAATGTTTACGGCTATAATAAGGTTAGATTGATTCGCATGCGCATGTTTGTTCAATTTAATTTCAATTATTAGTATTTTTAAGTGGAACTCTTTGTGTTATCTTATCTGTTACAATAGTTTATACGTGTTGTGTCATTGTTGTGTCATTGTTCTGTCCCTGGTTGCCGCGGTAATTATAAAAATGATCCAAAAGTGCACAAATTTCAGTTTCTAGGTGACGCCGACATACTTACAAAATGGATGTTTGCTACCCCCCGAAATGGTTTTACGCGATGTAAATACAGTAGGGTGTATGATTTACATTTTACCTAAGAAAATATTATACATTTTTCGATAGCAACCGATTCAAGAATCGGTGAAACTTTAAGGTTATGTTTAATCATTGTTAACTTCAAAATAGCGTACTTTGGCAACAAACAGATCAAGCTGTTGTACTAGTGATTCACCTGATGGAATAGAACATGATTGATTTAATCCCAATGTTATAATCGAAGAAATATATAGACCAAGTAACAACATGCCCGTAATCACTTACGGGCGGGTCATTTTTGCTGCATTATTTTAAGAAAATTTAAGTGGGAATTCTGTAAATAAATGTTAACTATTAATCATGAACTAGTTGTTGAAGATAACCACATCCTTATAAATAATTTCAGCTCAGGAAAATCGCTTCATCCAGAAGATTTTATTGTGCGAATAGTTTTGTATGCGTATATTATATTTCACAAAAATCTTTTCCAATTTGCTTTAGTAATTCGGTCCATTATAAAATTAGCTTCTGATAATGAACTTTTATCTTAAAAATAAAAAATACCCTTACCACCTCGATGAGTGAAGAACTCCTGGATACGTATTTCGGCAACTAAGTTGCCATCCTCAACAGAATCTACGAAGGAAGATAATGTTAGACGTCGCACACTGGGAGGTTTGCACCCTTCGTAGATTCTGCTGAAGATGGCAACTTAGTTGCCGAAATACGTATCCAGGAGTTCTTCACACATCGAGGTGGTAAGGGTATTTTTTATTTTTACTATTTTAAGCCACCGTATCCTATTTTGTATTTTAGAACTTTTATCTTATGATAATAAATGTACATTCAATTTATACTGAGAATAGTTTACTTAAAAATTACTGTGGTAAGCCAAATGATAGGTTAAATAACAGTAAGGCTTCTAATGATAGAAAATTAGGAACATTCACTGGTTAATGTATTTATTCTTAAATCTGAGAAAATACTCAATGTATAGGTATTTTACATCTAAAGTCACTAGTTACCGAAACGTGCTATATTAATTGAAAAAGTAAATACTAAAATAAAGTAAACAAAATGAAAAAACTGAAAATATTACACATGGACAAACAAAATTTGGTTTTGAAATATGCAAAAATGCATTGAAATTTCGTTTTCCATGATAGAGTCGGAAAGGGGAAAGGCTCAGTTAACGACTGGCACCCTCTTTCAATCGAAAGGCCTACAAAATAATAACAAATAAAACTAACACTTCAGACACAAATGCGAGTTAAAAATACGACCCATGTATTTACCTGGCATTGGTGGCGTCACACATCAGGACTGCGGCGTTGTTCTTGCGCTGGTAATGGGTATACAGAACCACCAAGAATTTTCAAAAATCGCGTGACTAAAGGTCTAGTCAATTTAAATTACATCAGTTGGTAATATTTGCTTGTATTAATAAACCCGGATTTGTAGTTCTGAATTCTGGATATAATGATAGAGTATGCCAATAAAATTATTACTGCCAAAAATATTGCAAACCAACGAAATTAACTCTAAAATATGTAATTACTAAATTGAAGGTCACGTGGTTTTCGGGAATTGTTGCTGATTTCTTACATATAAATGTTGGGTGCAATGTTGATTAGGTAGTATTATATGTCGCAGTAAATTTTGGAAATTTAGACGGTCTATCATCATCATCTATTATGGTAAAGCGTGTAGGATACATGTTTAAAGCTTTTTAAAGTGTAAATATTATAAGATCGTTTTTGACCGTTCTTTTGCATTCTATTGAACAACATAATCTCAATCATAAGTCTAACTTCTTATAAGTTCACCAAATCACTAAAATATATACCAATCTAATGTATACTAGCAAAAATAAAATAAAACTACAAAATGGTATTTATATATAATCCAGCAGATAACATCTCAGCCACGCCTAGAATTTGTCAACATAAATAAAATTATTGATTCAAATCCGCTTTACCTCTGCAAAATTGTTTGCTGTTAGCCTTAAAGGAACGTTAACGTAAGTAAATTTATTTCAAAGACGCAAACGTAATCGAATAAACTGGAAAATTTTTTCGAAGAGTTTCTTTTAGTGTCATCAACCGTACTTAACCATCTCGTCGTCAATATGCCCTCTCCATAACAGAAAGAGAAAAAAAAATGAGAGAAAAAGATCATCCATTCTCGAAATTCCATCGAAGCGAAAATGCAGCCCCATTATACGCGACGAACTCTGACGAGGGAAGATCGACGTTGCGGCCGCCATTGAGGTAAAGGAATCTGAACATCAAAGTGTTGTATCGAGGTCGACCTATTATTTACGCTCTTTGCTCCGTTCGAAGCATAATAAATCACGTTGATCTCGGATATTGAAAGTCGACGCTTCGGACATTTTACGGCGCGTCGAGACCGAATGATTCATGGATTTTGCAGTCTCAGCCAATAAAACGAAATCGAAAATTGATCTTCGGGGCGCGAGTTTTCACGGAAAATAATAAACGGGAAACTTTTGAAACGTTTGAGCGACGGATTATCTTCACCCCTGACGGTGAAAGATCCAACTACCTTAATGTTCTAAGGATGTTGAGATAAATTTGGCTTTCTACTAAGTAAGTATAATTAGATAAAGTTTGCACTTAAAACAGGAAAATCTATTACATTGTTTACAATATATTTATGATAAATGTTTAAAGAAGTAAATGGTCCAATTATTTGAAGACAACCATAAGTATTGTCAAAACTAATGTGTGTATATTATATAAAATAAAAGAAAATAAACTACTTCTTCCAATTTTGTTAGAAATAAAATTAATAATAATAATTGAAATAGTATTTATTATACTTAAGAAACTGTTTGATCAGATTTCACCCCAATATGAAAAATTGAACACATTTTGTTCCTAAAGTGGCGAGGAAAGTGAAATCTAACATTTACTTTACTACTACGGCCAAAGAACCAGGTGTTAAATGCTTGACGTTGTTCAGGAATCAATTTCTGCAGTATTTCGATGGGAATGTTTTTCAGGACACCAATAGAGATAGCTCTGCCGAATTGGTAAATATATCTTTAGAAAAGAACTGGTTGTTGAAACTGTATGATTTTTCCCGTTGTACAACATTGGGCGCTGGGAGGTTTTGGACGGGTCGAATTGGTACAACACAAGAAGAATGAGGAATTGGTTTTACAATGCTTGAAGAAAGCAGACGTGGTCGTGCAAAATCAAATCAAACACGCTTACAACGAGAAGTATGTACAAATTAAATGCAACAGCATCTTTGTTGCTCGTTTATACACGGCTTATAAGGATACCAAATTATTGTATCTCTTAATGGAGACTTGCCTCGGTGGAGGTCTTTGGATCTCCACCGAGATTGATCTACACATTTGCTGGTACACCCCAATACGTAGGCACCGAGATAATCTACAATCGCGGTCACGACAAATCGGCGGATTTTTTGGTTTTGGGTATCTTTATCTTTGAATTGCTCGTTGGAAAGGCACTATTTAAGACTAACGACCCTAGTAGCATGAAGACGTATCAGTTGATACTCAGGGGTTTAGGTTACGTCGACTTTCCCAAATGGATGAGTAATCAATCGGTCGAAGTCGTCAGGAAACTATGCAAGACCAATCCCGCGGGCGTCTCGGGCATGTAAAGAAAAAAGGGGGTCAAATAAGGGACCACAATTGGTTTAGAGGTTTCGATTGGCAGAAACTACGCGAGATGAGAACGAAACCACCTTTCGTGCTGAAATTAACGAGTAATGTCGACACTAGATACTAAATACGGTCCTGATGAAGATATACCTCCGGATGAATTAGACGTTTTGGGTTAGGGACTTCTAAAATGAGGGTAAAGAAAAATACTATAATAATATAATAATAATTTTAAAGGACGGAAGTACACGTACGTTTTTAGGAATGACGATTTTGTCTCATTTATGGTCGACGAAAATGGTTCGTATATCTACAGCCTGAAAAAATATGATTTGCTATTTGGAATAAAGATTTGTATTGTATAAATTAACTTTAATAAATAATACAAACATATTATTTATTAAAATATTCAGGGTGTGATTCTTTATGATATTATAAACTATTTAGATAAATTCAGTAAACTATTCAATAAGGATTATCTAACACACGCAAAAATAACACCTGCACTCATTTCAACAAACGTTTTGCTGTATTACTAAGTGGAAGGTTCTGGTCTCAAGTAAGTTATGTAAGGAGTTGAAGATATCATCATGGCATGAAAACCGTCTGCATTTGTATCTGGGCAAGATGTTTTCCTGCTGCGATGGTCCTTGAAATATTTATAGCCATTATTTCGACTTTCTTGTGCCTCTTCGAAAGAAGAAACGACGGGTAAAGCAGCATGTTGAATAGTTTATTTCCCGTGGAAAAGTATGCGATGAACAGAGGTTGGTAAATACTGCCATGAATAGAGAGGCATTGCTAACTCCACTGTTTGTCTTGCATAATTGTCAATTTTTTTGCGGATCAATGTCAGGCACAGTTCAGTGCCTTCAAGGTTACAGCTAATTTTTCTATTAAATTGCTGCAATTCCTGTGATAGCAGCCATTAGAGATGAATTGTATTTACAAGCTTATTTCTGTGTTTTTTCTTGTGAATGCTTAAATTTTAACTGTTACTCCGCTTGGAGAGTCCAACCCCATCCGTATTTATGCAAAATCTGCTCAGAATGTGTTCTGCAAGCGATGATACCTTTATTTTATTATGGAGGTTCCTAGTTCCTTTAACCTTTTATTATAATATAAAGCTATTTCTTTAATTTTTTTCGAATGATAGTTTTTCTATACACTCTCTTATGTTGTCTTTCTTAATAATGAGTCATATAGGTATACAGAAAGAAGCAAAAGCTAAGGGGCAACCTCTACCTTAAATAAACAATCGTCAGGCTCAACTAAAACACCAATTACTCTTAGATAAGCAGATATAAGCAAGTGATTTTATCGCGGGAGCTGCATTTTAATACAACAAGTCCCATAGCGTAGCTTATTGTTAGTGCAGCCAATTTTCTATTTCCTTCGATACTTAGAATCACATCAAAATGACATTAAACTTCCTTTTTTACTAAGTTACAACTATCTTTATGGGTTTTCGAGATGTCCAAAAGGAGTGATACTACTACAAAGACTGGTGCGAGGAGAACATTAAGAACAGCTACATTGAAAAAAATTTCATGTAACTTTTATGTATTGGATAAAAAATGCATGAAAGCTACGTATTTGACCTTAAGAATTTTGAGTTTTTTCCACCTCTTCTCACTGTGCGCCGGTACCACACAACGAACAGTTCGTATGATTAGCCAGCGTTCCAGCAATAAAATAAAAAATAAATAAAACTCGCATTCAAAGAGATATGTTTCTATATTTGTATGTTGTACGCTCACCGCTGCGTAAACTGTCATATCTATCAGCGGACACTTCGATTCGCCAACTAGATTCAATGTACCCGACAATGAATGTGAAGCGTCATTCGCCGTGGCGCTCACTGTACATACACCCATGTACTAAATATTCGTAGGGTTTAGCCAACTTTTATGAGTTCCGTTTTGTCTTTTTCCTAATTTGATTATCTGGAACGGTTCGTATGCGATATACAAGGGATATCCGGTTACTAAGGTACGTTTGCGCGACAAATAGCCTACGTCGCTCCGATCAGGCTGAAACTTGCATGGTGCATATGTACTGCATAGGTGGCTATTGTCATTGCCTTAGGTTCAGTACAACGTGTACAGTGAAAGCCGCACAATGTCAGTTCCGATCGAAATATACTCCAAGTTTGAAATGTGAGCGGTTATTCGTTTTTTGCATACAAATAATGAAACACCTACCGAAATTAATTTAAAAAACTGAAGACTTACGGAGACGGCGTTATGAGTCGAATACAAGTTAGTGTTTGGTGTAAACAGTTCAAAAGTGGACGCACAGCTCTGAACGATGATTCCGGGGCTGTGCGAAAAAAACCATCAACAACGAAAACGGATCAGAATCAATTAAAGGTCGATACGCTGATTAGAAAAGATCGTCGGTTGAAAATTTGGGAAATTGCTCTACTGAACAGCATTCCTGAAAGCTCTGTTAGTGAAATCGTCGCTGAATTAGGCTATCGAAAAGTGTCCGCGAGATGGGTACCAAAACCGTTGACCGACCAACACAACATGCAACGAATGGCGGTGACAATGGAGCTTTTAACGTGCTATCCTCAAGAAAACGGATTTCTAGAGTCTATCGTTACACGAGACAAAACGTGGGTACACCACCATACTCCCGAATCAAAAAAAAGACTCGATGATGTAGAAGCATCCGAAAAAAGTTCAGCAGTCTGCAAAAAGGACAATGCCAACTGTCTTCTGGTATATGCAAGCCATTTTGCTTCAAGAGTTTTTACCACCGAAAGCAACAATCAACATATTGTCAAATTCTCAAAAAACTACACAATACTATTCTGCAGAAAGGAAGAGGAAAGCTGACGAAAGGTATCAAGTTGTTGGATGACAATGCAAGACAACACACCTCAAATCAGACGCAGGTCTGATTTCAGAAACACTATTGAGAAGTTATTGTCCATCCGCCCCATAGTCCAGACCTCGTTCCTTCTGATTTTCATTTGTTTGGGCCGTTGAAAGCTCATTTGTCGGGTAAAAGCTTGTGCCTCGCTGGGATAAGTGCCTTAACATTGGCGACGATTATGGTGAAAAGTAGCTAATAGTTCACGTTTTTACTTACTTAGTATATGTTAAATAAAGTAGTCTGTCTGTAATTCGCAAATGGACCTTAGTAACCGGACATCCCTCGTATGTATAAAGGTACTGAATTTAACAACTGATCCTAGTTATCGCTTTTACATTAAAACTTTATTTTATTTGTTAGTAAATAAATTTAATGTGGAAGTACTGGGATATTTAATAGCCGAATATTATTTTAAGTGTAACATTGCAGTCCTATAGAACTATTTTAATCCCTTCCTGAAAACAACATTCTCATAAAAACATCTAAAACCAACTAATTATAGCGCCTTAAACACGTAAACTTTTTTTTATATAGCATGTTTCTTTTACTGTAATGCCCACCAGTACGACGATATTTTTTCGGTTTTCCATTAGAGCGGAGCAGAAGCTTTTTGAAGCACACTCCAAGGCACTTTCAAGCCGCGTTCAGCCCGTTCGGTTAAATTAAAAGTGGTGAATGTGACGCAAATGTCCGCGCCGCCCCATGTTTACGGCACACAATGCGATTATGGTCCCCGTTACGTAAAGCCGCGCTCCCCGTATCTGTTTATTCAATGTTCGCATTTACGTCCGTTTAACAAAACTAATTAAACAGGAAATTTGATTTTGAGGCCGCTGGGGCCGTCACGCAGGGGCGTCTCACGTGACGCCGGGCCAGCGCTCAGTAACCCTGCAATGAATCTGTAACTATCAGGCAGGGACCGACAGAGAGAGAACCGCCACCACCACCATCGCACGAAGATTCGTTGTGCGATAACAAAACCCTACTGCGTTGACAGCGTTACAGCCACCTAATTAATTTGATACACTATCTCTTGTGATAAAGGATACCAGAGAACATGCTGTGACGGCAGAAACTTGAAAGCTGTAATTTGCACAATTTTACTTTACTATATGCAAAGACAAGATGACAATTTGTTATTCGAGCCGTTCCTTTCCTAGTTTTGCAGTATTATTTATAGAAATTTTACTAGCAGTGCTATAAAAATAATTATTTCTAAAAAAGGGACTTTAATCCCAGTTACTAGAATGCGTAACAAGCTTCCCTTAGAAGAGAACTTCTTAATTAAATAGTAATTTGCTTTAGATACCATGTCCGAGATAAATTTGCATATCATCTGCAGCTCAGAAACGGTATGACACAGACAGAGAAGATCGGTTAAGTGGGACAAGCGTTACCCAATTTGTTCATGAAGTCTTGCCCTTACGTATTATGATAAAAGAACTCAGTTCTATCAACGGCTTTTGCAGCAGTGCATTATAAATCTACATGTTCCGTGCAAGATGCCATAAAAAACTTCCACAATTACCTTGGATGGTGGATGAAAATCCCCTAGTCTTTTTGAAACAGGAAATCAACGTCGATTTTCTATTAATGTGTGGGCAGATATTGTGGAGGATTTGCTATTGGAACTTTACTTTCTCCGGAATCGATTAACGGGATCAGCTTACCACAATGTTCTTGCAAATGGACTCACGGGAGTTTCAGATGATGAGGCTTTACCGTTACATCAAGAAATGTGATTTATGCAGGATGGAGCTCTCCCACATTTCCTTTTAATTGTGACAACACCCCCATTGATACTGTAGAAGAGTTGCAGTGGCGTGTTTACGATTCTTGCCAAATAACCAGACGATTGTCGGACGTGTTTGAAAGAATATGGCACTCATTGAGACGTCGAGTATAAATCTGCATCGAAATGGAAAGTGGACATTTTGAGCATCTGCTGATATACATAATTAGCTCTGCTAGCCTAGTTGGTCTATGGCTTAATAGATTTTTCGACTCCATAATTTCTTGTATTTCGCCTATTCTCACACCAAAAAAATTTATATCTTCTCTACCTCTGTCTTCCAACGCAGCTTAGGGCGACCCCTTCTTCTTCCTTCACCAATAGTTCTTAATATTAACTGCTCGAGCACTCTTGTTTCGGTCATACTTTCAGATCATCCCTCCCATCGCAACCCCTGCGTTCTTCTGACGCCTATTATGTTGTTGTTTGTAGCCTAACGCAGAAACTTAACACTGCGACCTTGATGCCCATTGTATCAGTCTACATTAGGTTTGTGTAACAGCACACACGATATAAACATATCATGTGTGTGTGTGGGAAGTTGTTGTTGGCTTGTTACTGCCTCTCCTCGCCATAAGAGGACAGCAGTGTTGATTTTTCCTCAACACTGAAAGGCACCGGGAGAGGTACCGACCTTTACAAAAATCGGTTGCCGCAACGGAAATTCGAACCATCGACGTCCTTTACAAATGCCTATCGCTCTTACCACTTCGCTATCCCGGTAGATCGCCTATTATGTTAATATGACCATGAAACATTTTTAACTCTTCATTTGTTCTTTTTGACCACCTCTTCTCTATTTTCTTTCCTCCATATATCTTCCTACGCACATTATAACCGCATTCCTCGAACCGGTTTCACGTATACTTTTCCGTGTTGACAGGTTTACAATGTTTAATTTTATTAAATACAACAGAGAAAGCGTTATTTAATACTACTAGCACTACAAATTCAACCGTTTAACTTAAAATTTGTGTCCTCAATCACAGTAGCCCCTGCATTAATTTTTGGAACAACTGTATCACATTTATATATTTTTGCATACAAGATTTTTTTTAACATCTTCATGAGGGTCCACTAAAACTTAAACTACGTACTTAACTAGCGTACCTAAAGTATGCAAAAGGTTGGATACATGAATTTAGTAAGTGTGAACTCCTTAATTTCTTTGATCCGTTCCTTATTATGAGAGGTAAAGTGTCATCGATTTTCCAGCTGAAATAATGAAGGAGAATCCAGACTTCTAGGTTCAGACCACTTGCTTCGAATTTCGAAATTAGGCACTTTTGCGACCGCCTAACTTGCAAACATTTTAATTAACCATAATGTAGAAGGTATACTATTAAACATTGACATATCATATGTGTTGATTAGATTAATAAATTCTTAACCAAGCATATTCATGTTCATTGAGCATTCATTCATTGCTATTTTTTCGGACATTCTATCTACGTACGTATTTGGCTGATTCCTGGCAAGATGTACATCCTTAAATGGCACGCCACATTTCATTAGTTGGCGATCTATTGCTATACTTTGTGGTGTTTGCGCTAGATGACCACAGTCATCCTATGCATTATCGGGTAGACTTTACTTGTTTTTCCAGGTTAGACTTCTGCCATCAAGTTAAGTGCTATCAAGTTAAGTGTTGGCCAGGTTTTCCTTAACCAGTTGAATGCGAAAACGCATCCGGCGAGATCAGTGATGAGCTAGAGATTTCTGCAAACGACCAAGAACACTTCCTGGGTTTAAAACGGTTTGGGGCGTCTGGGGACAGTTCTGCTAGATAGGAAACCGGTGATTTTATTTGATTTGATCCTTAGCTCATTAGGGCTTAGAAGCTACTTGTAAACTCCGATGAGGCCATGCAGTGTTGGCGCTACATCCGCGTGCGTTTTAATATGCTAGATACGATAGTCATTATTCTGTCAATTTTGAGCAATCTATAATATTTACGGAATTTATAACAGATATGTGACTGCTATTTATATTTATATACAGTGTGGAAATTAAGTAAGGCATAAATTCAGTAATTCCGTTGATATAATTTTATGGAAAGAAATATAAATGTATTATCTGCTCAATTCAAAGTAAATAATAACGATGACTTCATAAGGCAAACATTATAATAAAAAGAAAGCAAATTGATTAACCAGAAAAAATCTCTAACAATACCATCAAACATAAAAATAAGCACAAATATCTATAACAGTTTTTAAAGTTACATTTACACTAAATGTTCAAAGTGACGACCCTGTACCATCTGACAATACCCAAGACGATTATAAAATTTATTTCTCACATTCTCGATGGTTCGAGGTGATATTAACCTAATCTCATGTTAAATTCTCTGCTTGAGATCTTCTAAATTATTGGCTAGATTGTTGTACACTTTACTTTTTAAGTACCCCCATAAAAAGAAGTCTAATGGCGTTAGATCAGGAGACCTAGCCAGCCATTCTATCGGACCTCTTCTCCCTGTCCGTCTTCCTGGGAGAACTTGGTCCATGTAGCGTAGCATATTAATCACGTAATGAGAAGAGAGCGCCATCTTGTTGTAACCATATGGTATTATTTGGTCAGGGTTATTTGCATTGGAGAATAATGCCGCTAATGCAGGCATCAATTCCAGCTGTAAGAATTCGAAGTATCTATCTCCAGTCAAATGGTTTTCAAAAAAATATTGACCTAGAGTTCTGTCACCAATAATTCCTGCCCAAACATTAACTTTCTGAAGATATTGAAGAACATGAATTTCCCGCATCCAACGCGAATTTTCCCTAATCCAATATCTACAATTCCGTCTATTGACTGTTCCATTTAAACAAAATTTGCTTCTTCCGAAAATAAAACACGTTGGGAAAACATTGGATCGCGAAGGCAAATTTCTATAATTTGTTCACAAAATTCTTGCCAACGATCAAAGGCATGTTCTGTCAACGCATGATCCGTGAAAGAATTGCAAGGACTGTAGGCTGGTATCACTAATACGCAGTATCGGGAAATCCACACCACACAAATTGATTTAATAAAATTCGGG